>CABHPH010156208.1:11473-40107 GCA_902168325.1 Peromyscus nudipes
GTCTGTTCCCACCTGTAACTCAGCACCTGCTGCCCAAGGGTAGGGGCAAGAGACAAAGAATGAGAGTGACCAGCAAGCACATGATCAGGAAGCTGGGTGAGGAGAGACCCTCTGCTACTTGGGATACAAAAGGTAATGAGAGAGTGAAGCCCCTGCACTGCATACCAGGAAGATTTGTCCCTGGGGAGGCCACATGCAGCTGGGTGAGTGAGCTCAGCAGGGACAAGGCCAATGGCCCCAGCTGGGCCTTAACCCAGAATACCTTCCCCAGGTGCATCATATCCACAAGTCTCCACTTGCCTCTGCCCCTCCTCATGCAAGTACCGCCTAATCACACACGGGGAATTCACACAAACACACTTACGTAGCCCACACACAAATATGGGCAGACACCCACATTCGCAGACACCCCGTGCGTATAAAACACACATTTACATCCACCCACTCACACACGCTCTCGCTCCAATGCTGTCCACCCACAGGCACAGACCTGTCCGCTGAAGCCACACAAAGTACACGGGGCCCCACTGAGAGCAGAGTAAGGGATGCCAAAGTGGGGGGTGGGGGTGAAAGGAGTGGCTTTGGGACCAGGTAGAGCAAGCAGAGTAAGAGTCCCAAAGGGGGGTGAAGGGGAGGGCTTCCAGGTTAGGGCACAGCAAGGTGCCGCTGGACTGCAAATGCAAACCTGGAGCCAGCAAAAAGGGAGCCCTTGAGTCTCCTTTTAGTATCTTCCTCACTCTTGAGAGTCCAATCGTGCTCTGTAAGAAAGAATTTGAGAGAGAGAGAGAGAGAGAGAGAGAGAGAGAGAGAGAGAGAGAGAGAGAGAGAGAGAGAGAGAGAGCTGCAAGCGAGCAGAGGCCAGGAGAGAGTTCAATACAGTTCCGTTTTACACTCTGGCCTGATTTAGATTTAGCTCATGAACTTAGTCCAGCTTCTTCTAATCTTTCCGGAGTTTCTATTCGCTCACTTAAGGGATGCCCCTCTCCCAAGATCTTTGGCGGTTAGCGTGACCTCTGACGCCCCCCCCCCCCCCCCGCTGCCGCCCCCAGGCTGGTGGTTGGGGGTGATGAGACTTGTTTTCTAAAAGAGCGGAACACAGTGGAGACTTAAGTCCCCAGTGAGGGTCAAGGTGAGAGGGGTAAGCGGGGAGCAGCGAGGGGCCTGGCAAGTCACCTCCTTCTCAGCCTTGGCCTCCTCCACGGTCACAGTGCTGTGGTTCTTGTGTTCCTGGAACATGCAGAGGTAGCAGATGCAGGTCTGGTCGGTCTGGCAGAAGAGCTCCATGGTCTTGCCGTGCAAGGGGCACTTTCGGGCCTCGAAGTCCCGGATGGGCTCGAGCAGCTGGTGGTCACGGAAGGCGGCGCCCTCCAGGTGGGGCTTCAGATGCAGCTCACAGAAGGAAGCCTGGCACACCAGGCAGGACTTGACGGCCTTCTGCTTGTTACCGATGCAGGAGTCGCACAGCACCTCCTCGGAGCCAGACTTAGACCGCAGCAGGTGGCCGGAGTCAGCCCTGGGGTAGCTATTCCTGCGGACCTCCCCTGGCTCCACGATGGTCACCGTGGGTTTGCGGGGCTCAGAGAAGATGGACTTTCGCAGCTCCCCCTTCTCAGCAAAGGTCACAGGCGGCTTCTTGGAAGCCCCCAGCTGGAGCCCCGCATAAGGAGACCTCCTGCCTTCCGCAGAGTCCATGCTGAAGTAGTTGGAACCCTTGTCGTCCACGGACTCCACAAACTGGATGATAGGCCTGCGCCACTCATTGCTGGAAAACAGGGCACTTTTCCCCTCCCCCGACTTCAGGGCACTGCCCAGGGTCTTGCCCTCCGTCACCTCCCCACTGTGCCCGTTGGTTGTCTTGGTATCCTTGCTGTCTGCTTTAGTGCCATTCTCCAGGCTGCCGTTGGGACCCGATGGGCTGCGAGCGTCCCTGGCTTCCGGGCTGGCCCCATTGCTCCTGGAGGTATCCGCACCTTCCATGGCAGGTCACTTGCTGGCCTCTTTCTGGGGCTTGGGGTCTCGTGGTCGGTGACTTCAGCGGGTGTCTCAGGCAGGGAGTGGGGCTGGCAGCCAGAGCCCAGGGACACACCTGTGGGGGAGGAGAAGGTGGGGCAGGGGGAGGAGCCATAGGAGGAGCAACCTGACACAACGGGCCCAGAGAGACAGGCGGGGCAGAGTGGCTAAGGACCTGGGCCACGCCTGCACATTCACGCCTAGCCTGGGATTTTTAAAGAAGTGTTTTGTTTTGTTTTTCTCCCACTTTTATTACTTCCCACCACTGACAACCAGTTCAGCTGCTTCCATCTGATGTACTTCTAGCGGGGAGGCGGAGCCTCTGTCCTCACAGGTGGGCAGGCTTTGAGGAGGCCAGTGCCCCTGGGGGCAGAAGGTGAGGTGTCCACAGAGATCCATGGGTCAGAAGGCTCTTAATTGGGTCACACAAGCCAAATCGCCTTGTAATTTGCGGGCTGGAAATCAAAGGAAAGTCTCCACCCTGGGACAGCACATCCTGAGGGAAGCTGTGGGCTGGGTGCGATTTGGACGTTAGGACATGACCAATTCTTACCAATTTGCAGCTGGTGTCTTAGGGACTCTGCATGTCTGAGTTTATTTAAGCCTCCCTACATCTACAATCATGCTATGTGGTGTGTGTGTGTGTGTGTGTGTGTGTGTGTGTGTTTCTAACATCTTCCCCAATCGCTCATCACTTTATTTTTTGAGACAGTCTCTCACTGAACCTGGAGCTGGCCATTGGATCTGCCTGTCTCCTTCCTGGCAATGGGACTACAGACTGGCTATTACCACATCTGGCTGTTACCTGGTGCTAGGGATTGAACCCAGGGCCTCCTGCTTGCAGGCAAACACTTCGCCCACTGAGCCATCTCACAGCCCCCAGCTGTGACTTCTAACAGAGAGGAAATGTAGGTGCTAAGAGGACCCTGGCTTCAGCCCATCACAGGGCTGGGAGCTTTTGAGATTGGCCAGTCTCTTCTTCTACCCCCCGCTTCTTGGAGAAACCTACTGTCTCACTAGAACACAGTTGCTGGAGGTCTCCCTGTGCCCATGGCCCTGAGAAAGTACACACGCTGGCCTTGGGTACCTCCTCAAAGCAAGTCAGAAGATGCTTTGGGCCCCTGGGCCAGAGACAAGGCAATAAAAGGAATCTGAGCAACGGCAGCCAGGTGGAGGGTCCTCAGAACCCAAACACTTCACTCTCCCTTTTTTCTACAGTACGTTTGCGGTGTGACTCAGAAAAACCTGCACACCTTCTCAGAGCCGGGTCATATGTAATAACCTCCGAAATGAGGCAGTACAGTGTGAGACTCGGATAACTCTAGAGACATGAGAAATGCCAAGTTCTCTTCCTCCCTTGGCCCCCAGCCAAGTACCAGAACCTTCTGTTCTTACAGGACACCTGGAAATAGCTGCCCTCACAGAGTACAGGAATGCCCCATTCCCCTTAGTGATGGGTGGATTAGGGTAGACTGTGGGTGTGACTGGAGTATAAGGTTCTGAGGTGTGTGCAGGGGAAGGGTCCCCTTTCCTTTCCCTCAAATGCAGGTTAAACCTTGGGAACCACACCCCTTGACTCAAGAGGCTGACAACTAATCCTTTGTTATCATAGGTTTGGGAACAGGGCAGACACACTTGGCTTACAAAGCAGCTAGAGTTAAGAAGAGATGTGTGTGTGTGTGTGTGTGTGTGTGTGTGTGTGTGTGTGTGTTGGAGGTGGAAGTGCTGGCTTATTCTTGTCCTGGAGCCTCATGGAAATCCCTCTTATCTGAACTCACTGATGGCTTACCTAAGAAATTCTAAGGATTTCTGGGTTGGGGAACCTATTGTCAAAAAGCCGGACCGGAATCTATGTAATGGCTCAGGGTTGTCTTAGCCATTTGGAGGTAGAGGCAGAAAGATTGCCACAACTTTGACTCTAGCTTGGTCTACATATTAAGTTCCAGCCCCACCCCCAAAAAATCCAAACAAAACAAAATGAAAATGAAAAAGAAAACAAATGGAAAGGCAAAGAGAGGGGCGGGAAGGAAGGAAAGGGGAAGGGAAGGGGGGAAATGAGAGAAGGGGAGGGAGGGGAGGGAGGGGAGGGAGGGGAAGGGAGGGAAGACCAGGCCAGTGTCACTGCACTGCGCTCTTGCCTGAGGTCTAGGAGAAGCAGGGGAAAGGCAGAGGCTATCCTTGTCTTCTGGTGGAGACATGCCCCCTTCTCACCCCCTGAGAATCTACCTCATCCTGAGGGGCCAGATGAGGAGGAGGGGGAAAAAGGAAGAAGAGCAAGAAAAGACAGAAGTAAAGCTCCCGGGTTCCCTATGATTCAAAGGCTGCTCTGGTCCTTGGAGTTCATACACCTGCCTCCCAGAGATCTGAGAAGTACTCTGAGCCTTAGGAATAAGTAGATACACAGACCCAGACCAAACACAAAACAGAAACAAAACAAAAAACCTCAAACCCACCATCCAAACAAAACAAAACATCTGTGGGTAGGTGGATGGACAAAAGAAATCGAAAGATGAATATGGATGGATGGATGGGTGGATGGATGGATGGATGGATGGATGGATGGATTGCTAAACAATGAATAACTGATAAAATAATTAGAAAAGGAGGTAAGAGGAGGGTGGGGGAGAGGAAGGGAGAGTAGCGGGAGGAGGGAGGAAGGAGTGGATATAGACAGTTTGTAGGTGAGTGAGTGCCTTGTAGAGGTTTGCCAGTGGGGCAAAAGGAGAAAGCCCTGGCCTGTGGAACTTGCTGCTTCCTCCCACTCTGCCGCCTCCATCATGAGGTGTCAATCTGCAACTCATCCCTCAAGATGCTGACAGCAGCACCTGGTGCTCTCATGAGCCAGTATGAGCCTGCTCTAACACATCCCAGGCCCTGGGCTAGTGGATGGATGATGGAGGTACACAGATGGACTGGAGGAAGGTGGGTAGATGGCAGATCCTGGAGTAAGCCATTCTCGGTTGTCTTAAGAGAGGGGAAGCAGATTCAAAAGCTTCAGTGTACATGGGATGAAGAGATGCCATTTTCTCTCCCAAGAGAGGTTCCCTCTGATCTGAGGCCTCAGTCCAAGCACCTGCTTATCCTTCAGAGACATCTAGCTCAGACCTGCCTAAGTTGGTTAGTGTTGGTTCATTTCCCCACCTACTCCTGAGCACTACTGTGCACCCGGCATTGAACAGGGACCCATCACCCAGACAGGAATGATGAGTTCTTGATCTGTACGGGGCAGCTTGTAGTGTCATAGGATGAAGGAATCCATTCAAATTTGAGGTGAATGGCTCATAAGAGAACAAGTACAAGGGGGCTAGTGATGCCCAGAGGAAGGAGAGCCCAGGCCATCCTGAAAGTGACCTCTTACCCACCAGGTTGAGCAGGTTCCGGGTCCTGCGCAAAGCACCCTCCCTGCCCACCAGGCATCTTCAATTTCCCTAGCAGGTGTCTGCAGAGCTGAACCAAGGAGGTGAGGCTCAAGCTGGGACTGGAACTCAGTAGGGAGGGTGCTTGTCTAGCATGCATGAAACCCTAGGTTCTGTCCTCAGCATAAACTGGGCATGGGGATGTATACCTGTAATCCCAGAACTCGGGAGGTGGCAGAGGAAGGATCAAAAGTTCAAGGTCTTTCTCAGCTACTTGGGGAGTTCAAGGCTAGCCTGGACCATGTGAAGCTCCCGAACTGAGGTGACGGAAGGACTCCGGGGTCCAGAGAAAGGTGACTACTCCTTCACTCTCCCAGGCTTCCCACTGATTCTACATGTGTGCCCACCCGAGGACTTGACGACACCCAAGCGCCTCTCTTCTTTCTGCAGCCAAGAAAAGGTCATTTCCTGATAGCCCTCAGAACCTATGTGTCACACACAAACTGCGAAAGGGCCCCAAAGGACCAAAGCAAAAGGACCTTTGTATTTTAAAAAGTCTTAAAATTAGAAAGGAAAGAGACCAGGGGTGGGCCTCCTCTGCTGTTCATTGCCCATTTTTTTTTTTTTCGGAGCTGAGGACTGAACCCAGGGCCTTGCACTTGCTGGGCAAGTGCTCTACCACTGAGCTAAATCCCCAAACCTCATTGCCCATCTTATCCTGTCCTCCCTCTGGTCTAGCTTTAGCCTATAGAAGAGTAGAAGTCAATGCTGGACCCTCCCTCCTGGCTTCCAGAGAAGTATCTTATGGAGCAGGGATGATTTCTGCGTCTTCCCCTTGGCTGTCTCAGGACAAATGCCAATCTGCCCTGTCTGCCAGCCCCCACAGGGCTGCCTACTCCCACACCCACCTGCAGCTGACCCTGGACTCCTCCCAAAGTCCTTTCAAAGAGAAAGCTTGAAGAGGGCCTCCCTCCTGCAAGTCTTGATTCAGTGGGTGGAGCAATCTCCTCACTTTTGGTGGCCTGACTGCAGCTGACTCTGCCATGAATCCTTCTGTCATGAACTAACTGAAACCCCTTTAAAAGGAAGAGTCTCCTCCACCTTCCTGGGAACCCAGGATGAGAGGGAGTGGCCACAGGGCCCAACCTCTTGCCTCTGGACAAGACTACCTAGAAAGTCTTTTATGTATGTGTCTCTTAAAGGATGACAGACCCTTAAAAACGTGGGAGGAAAACTCTGCTGTCTTCCCCAGCCACTCATTCTGAACTCTGGGACCATCTTTGCTTCAGGCAGTTCTACTTTGAATCTAGCTTCAGTACACTTGTGCAGGTGGAGTGGGGGACCCCAGTTTCGGTTCCCCTGAAGGTGAGCTAAGCAGCCATCATGGCTGTGGGAGAAGGGTCTGGGCCAGTCTTAATACAGCTGTGGTTTTGACGTAGGGGTCGCTGTTTCCTTTGTTCTGTCTCGTTTTCATCTATGTCTTAGTCTCTTTTTGGTTTTGAGACAAGATGGTCTCACTCTGTAGCCCAGGCTGTCCAGGAACTCAGGGTCCCTCCCACCTTAACCTCCTGAGGGCTGAAATCACAGATGTGCACGTCGCCGGGCCCAGAAATCAGCTGACTGTAAATAAAGACTACCCTAGATGATGCAATGTGTCTCCTCTCATGAGTCGAAAGGCCGGAAGTGCTAAAGACATGAGCTTCCAGCCCGAGGCTGCGACAGAGCTCTTGCCTTATCACCCTGCCTTGCAGGTGTCCACAGTCAGTCCCCACAGCCACTGGGCAACTGGTAGGGATGAGGCCCTCCGTGAATTCACGTCTGTGCTGTTAGTTCTGAGTTGGTTTGGGCTCCTGATTCCTTTCTCTGGACCTGGGCTGTTTTCTGCAGAGACCAGGGCTGTGCTCAGGGCCTGTGTGAGAGCAAGGAGTTGGGGGCAGGGTGGGGGATAGGAGTGGGTGGGGGCAGAGCTTGAGTGAAGGAACCTAGAACCTGCATTTTATTTTGTTATATTTTTTTACTTTATTTATCCCAGGCTGGCCTTGGTTTTATTACACAGCCCAGGCTGGCCTTGAACTTGTGACAATCCTCTTGCCTTGGTCTCCCGAGTTCTGGGTTACAGCCATGTTCCTCCAAGCCCGACAAGGGATTGTTTCAGTGGGTAGATCTGGGCAAATTATCTTCCTGAGGCAGTTTTCTTATCTACAAAGTGAGGCTGAGCCTAGATGCCCAGAGGGACTGCTGGGGTTTAAGGAGGCTAGCTCTGGCTGGAGATACACAAGAGCCCACAGCAGGTTGCTATTTCCTTACAGAGGGATCCAGGCAAGGTTCTCCTCCTCTGCTGGAGAAGCCATGGGGAAGGTCTGAGAAGGGCGAGTGACCGTCCCCATTCCCTGTGAGTGGCTGGGGAGGGCAAGGCTTGCCACCTCTGCTGCTGGCCCTCCTCCAGAGTACATCCAGGTAGCTTGGAGCCCTGAAGTTCTGTGATTATAGGGCTGTGTCCTGAAATTTAGACAAGGGCAACAAAAATAATTAGAGACTTGGAAAACAGGACCTGAGAGGAAAGGGTTAAAGGCACTGGGATTGTTTAGCCTGGAGAGGAGTGGCATAATAACACCCTTCTGAACTGGGCCTTGCTTCCCTCTCCCCCTCTAGACTAACTGCAGCTAGAGGGACTGAAGTCAGACAGCTAGGTGAAGAAGGCCTTGCCGCAGAGCATCACACCATTGGAGTGCCGGTGGGGGTGGATGCTCAGGGTGGAAAATGGATTAGATAACATTTCCTCCTTGACATTCGGACTCTAGATCTTTGTTTTGTAGGATTGTGAGAGAAAGGAGGAAAGAGAGTAACTTTTAGGAGAGCAAGTTCCTGGCAGTGAGAAAAGCATGGTCACAGAGAAGGGAAGTACGGCGGCAGGGGCAGGAAGTGGCGGACACATTTCCTCCACACACCGGAAGTAGAGGCGAGAATAAAAGTGTTTGAAAGTACAAGCTGAACAGATATGAGGGGGTAGGGAGAGATTGGAACAGCAGTCAGGGAACCATGGGATATCCCCCCAGAGAGGCCTAGAGGTCACAAGGGGCCACAAACAGAAGCATGGAGTCCCTGCTGGCTCCTCAGAGCCCCCAGGGCACCTTCTAGCCCTTCCTGGGACAACTGCCCAGGTGTAAGAGGGTACACTTCCGAGGAAGGCCGGGAAGGGGACATTTTGTCCTGATCCTGCCGTTCAGCCGGTCCCAGCCTACCCCCACTCAGCTCGTCCATCGTCGCTGGTGCTCTTGAAGAAACAGAACCAGACGCTGCTTTGGGTTTGGTGCATACTCTCTGCCAGGAACTTTGTATCGACCTAGCCCTGATTGCAAAACTGCCTGCTAGAAAATATAGGTAAGGAATCAGGGGCCCAGAGATTATAAAACAACCCTCCCAAAGTCACACAGCAGCCAGGACTCAGTCAGAGCCATTCACCCAGGCCATCTGAACTTTTCTGTTAATCATGAGAGGACAGTATCTCCATCTTACAAAAAAAAATGGAAATTAAGAGTGAGAAATTAGGCTGGAGAGATGGCTCAGAGGTTAAGAGTACTGGCTGTTCTTCCAGAGGTCCTGTGTTCAATTCCCAGCAACCACATGGAGGCTCATAACCATCTGCAATGAGATCTGGTGCCCTCTTCTGGCCTGCCTGCAGGCATATATGTAGGCAGAATACTGTATTCACAATAAACAAATAAAATCTTAAAAAAAAAAAAAAGAATGAGAAGTCAAGCTGTCACGCTCACTCACTGAGTGAGTGCCCAGCTCCGAGCTTGCACATTTCTCCCCCAGGTGGAAGGGAAAATCCCTGCAGGGCCCCCGTAGGTGACAAGAATAGCTAGAAATCTCACAACAAATGGCATTACCATTATAGGTGCAGTGTTTACCAGATACCAAACGCCACACTAAGCCTCAGTTGTGCTCATCTCAATCCATCCTCTCCTAGTAAGAAGTGGATTTTTTTTTTCATTCTCCTCATTTTAAATATGAGGAAATAGACAGAGGTTGGGAACAGGCCCAAGGTCACTAGGTTAATAGCTAGCAGAACTGGGTTTGAACTGCATGTAATCCAGCCCCGGAACTTTCTCTTTAATCCCCTAAACTCTGCTAGTGATTTGTCCTCCTGACTGGGCAGGCCAGGAGTACTCTGTGAAGTGGCTAGCAAGTCTTTCTGTGCCTCCACATTCCTCTGCACCCCACCCACCCCAGGGCTGCCCGATGCCCTTCTATCTCAGCTCAGGAATGTGGGGTCCTCCTCCTCTGGTATCTGTGAGGTCAGACTCTACCTCCAACAAGGCCTGGCTCCCTGGCTATGTGCTTATCTGGGGACACTGCTGTACCCGGGGCCAACACCAGAACCAGGGCCACAACCAAAAACATGACCCAGATACAGAGTCGGAGTCCCAGAATTCCCCAGAAGACAAAGCAAACAGAGGAGCAGGTGAGCCAGAGGCAGAGGCGGGAGTCAAACGTCAGGGCCAGCTCCTCCTGAGTCATTGCCCAGCCCAAGGTTTGGTGGGGTAGGGTGGGGTGGGAAGGGTTGAGGGGATGGGAAGATGGGGAGTGGGGGTGAGGATAGGAGGATAGGGGCACCCAGATGGGAGATGGATGAGGGCTAGACACCAACTCTACTTTACCCACTCGAGGAAAGGCCAGATCTGAGTGAACACAAACACTGAACGCTGAGCTGAAAAAGGATGGGTGTGGCCAGTGCTGGCTGGGAGGCTGTGGCCATCCCAGGCTTCATCTCAGCCTGAGCCTCCCTTTACACGAAGAGTCTAACCACCTGCATGCTGTTCCCAGGGAGCCCCACCCAGGAGAGCTGACCCCACTGTCTCACAGGCTGAGTCCAGGCCTCTTTACCCACTTTGGGTCTTAGCTTCATTGGTGTTTTGTCTAGAATGACGTGACCTGCCCACCTCAATCCATGCTGTATAGGAGACCTCTTGATGTACCCCACAGCTTCCCCAAGCACCCCAGGAGCTGCCTGGCAACACTGTACCATAGCCCTCTGTTTTATGCCACTTCCCTTACCAGCTAGCTCTATGGCCACAGGGCCTAACAGTGCCTAGCAAACAACAGGTGCTCGTTAAGCATCATTGAGCTCATGGTTGGTTAGCAGAGAGAGTGAGAGCAGAGGATCAATGTCTCATGAGACTGTCCCCAGCTGCTGCATGGCAAGAAAAACCAGGGTACAAGGGCTGGGATGCTGACAGAGAAGGGAGGCTGTCACCCAAGTCTGTCTGAACAGGAGCCAAGTCGATGTAGAAGGTTGGGCGGGGTAGGGTGGCTTCTGCCGGGAGATGGGCCAGGTCTTCAGGCTGGGAACCAGAATCAAATTTCCCCTAATCTGAGAGTTTTCAGGGAAGCCAGATAGAGCCGGCAAGTGTGAGCCACACACCTGTCCATCCTGTTACAGGTGCGCTTGACTTTCAGACAATGAGGCCTAGACGTCACCAGCCTCCTCCAGAGGACACACGCCAGGATCAGAGTGGAGTGCAAAGGAAGGGGGAAGACAGAGCCTCAGAGGGGTCCCAAACCCCCCTCCCTTACCATCTCCCCCCTTGTCACAGTGCCACCCTGGTGGACAAAGGACCGACCGTAGGGAAAAGGCAACGAAGGTTCAAGGCAGGAGCTAGGCAGCTAGAAAATACTGAAAAGAGTGTCAGGTACTGTGGTCACACCTGTAATCTCAGCACTCAGTGGCTGAGGCAGGGGGACACCTGGAGTAGAGGACAGCCTGGCCTAGATAGTGAGACCCTGTCTCAAAACAAACGAGAAGGAATGGGAGGGAAGAAAAAGGAGGGGGAAGACAAAGTAAAAGAACTCAGCCAGAAGGATGAAGAAGAACGCAGCAGAGAGAGCAGGAGCCTGGGGAAGGAGGAGAGGAAGGCAAGTCAGAGCGCACAGACTTCACAACGTACTCCACAGCCTTCCGAACCTTTCCCAACCTTCTCGGGAACTCAAAACAGCCCCTTAAGGTGCAATTATCCTTTTCTTCCCCTTTATTTTATTTCACTTTTTATTACAGAAAACTTGAAAAACACACAAAGTAAACATAATAGTCTAATTGAAATCCCTGTGTGCCCATCACCCGGCTTCAACACCATCACAATGTGCCATTCCCGCGTTGCTATAATTTCACCCACTCAATTCCTATTCTTTTTTTTTTTTGACATAGCTTTTCTAGGAAAATTTACATACATAAAATGTACAAATATTAGCTGTGTGGTGCTGATAAGTGTTTATATCCAAGTGCCCACATCTCCGTCATAACACGGTACGTTACCACCTTACTAGGAAATTCTCATTCTTTCTCAAGCCATCCCACTGCCTACCTCCATTCCAAACTAATACCATCTCCAACTATGGGTTTGCTTTGCCTCCCCTAAATGTTGGAGTAGGTAGAATTACACAGCAAGCTTCCTCACAGGCTTGCTTTGTTCCCGAGCATCACGTCCTGGTGACTCACCCATCTTATGTCCATAGCTTTTTATTCCTCTAGATGAGGACATTGGAATTCATCTCAAAGTTCTGCTGCTGGTAAACATTTAGGTTGTTTCCAGGGCATGACTATTGTGTATAAGGCTCCTGTGAACATTTGTCTTTGTGGGCATGCTTTCTTTTCTCCTGGGTAAATACCCAGGAGTGGAGTCACTGCGTCAAACAGTGTGTGTGTGTGTGTGTGTGTGTGTGTGTGTGTGTGTGTGTGTGTGTTTAGCTTGAAAAGAAACAGTCAGAAACTGGCCAGATGGTTCGGCAGGAAGAGGCGCTTGCCGCCAAACCTGAGAACCTGAACTTGGTCTCTGAGACTTAGGTGATAAAAGGAAACTGACTCCTGCAACTTGTCCTCTCACCTCCAAATGAACACCGTGGCGCTTGCGGGTGCCCTTGCACTGTTCTTGCTCATTCACACATACGCAACACACAAATAAATAAGGAAGGAAGAGTCCAATCTTTTTCAGAAGTGGCTCTCCCATGTGACATTCCCGCCAGTGCATGTTCACATTCAGCTTTTGTAGTTTCGCCAACTTCTTATTTATAGACTTTTCCTTTTTTTTCCTTTTTTTTTCTTAAAACAACAAAAACTTATTTTTATTTTATGTGTGTGACTGTTTGCGTGCGTGTATGTCTGTGTACCATATATGTGCCCGGTGCTGGAGGAGACCAGAAGAGGCACCAGATCCTCTAGAACTGGAATTACAGATATCTGTGTCATCATGTGAGTGCTGAGGATGAACCAGGGTCCCCTATAAGGACAGCCAGTGTTCTTTCTTAACCACTGAGCCATCTCTCCAGCCCTGTAGGCTTTTTTAATGCAGCCACCTGGAGGTCTGTGGTGATCTCTCCTAGTTGCCTAATGACTAATGATGTCAAGTGCCTATGTGCATGTTTTCCTTTGTGTGTGAAGACTCTCTTGAACTCTTTTACCCATTTTTAACAGGGTTACTTGACTTTTTAGGGGGATGCATATGTGTGTGTGTGTGTGTGTGTGTGTGTGTATTCGTGTGGGTGTGTACATGTGTGTGCACATGTGAAGGGTCTTTGTCAGGGGTCTTCCTGGATCACTCTCCACCTTCTTTTCTGAGGTAAGGTCGGTCTCTCACTGAGCCTGGAGCTCACTGATTGGCTGGTCAGTGAGCCCTTGGGTTTCCCTTATCTCTGCATCCTGGAGCTGGGATTATAGCCAAGTACAGTCATGTACAGTTCTCACACGGGTGTTGGGAGTGCGGAAGAAGTCCTCACACTTAGGTGGTGAGCCCTTTATCCACTGAGCTATCACCATAGTTCCTTGCTTGACTTCTTGCATCCTTATTATGTTATTGTTATTAGTGCTTAGGATTGACCCCAGTGTTTCACACATGCTGAATTCCACCACAGAGCTATGCCCCGGCCCCTGTTACTGAATGAGAGGACTTTGTTGTGTATTTTAGTAGCAACAAGTTCTTTTCAGACATGCTTTGTGGATCTTTTCTTTAAATCTGTGGCTTGCCTATTGAGTTTCTTAATAGTATGCTTTTTTAGACTTATTAAAGCATACTTCACATAAGTTATATAAAATTATATAAGTCAGAATGTACACAAACCAATTTAAAGTATGCCAACCAAAGAGCTTTTGACCAATGTATTCACTCATGAGAAGCAGGGTACAGAAATTTTCATCATTCCAGAAAACTCCTTTGGGCCACTACCAGGCTCTGGACATCACTGACCTGCTTTCTGACTTTAACTTTTCTAGACTTTAATGTCAGTGGGGACTTGGAGACTGTCATCTTCTCTGCCCGGACTCTTTCTCTAACATAATGTCTTGAGAGCCGTCCAGGCTTTTGTTATTCATTCCTTTTCAGCGTCCATCCCTGGATAAACCATGACCGATTTATCTATTCAACTCCCGATGGACACTTGGTCTTTGTTCCAGTTTGAAGTTGTTATATTAACTGCTATGAACAAGCTGGGCATGGTGGCTCACGCCTATAATCCCAGCACGTAAGAAGCTGAGGCAGGAGGCTTGCCCCAAGCCGCAGTAGGTTACGGAGTGAGTTTCCAGGCCAGTCTGGGCTACAAAGTATGACTCTGTCTCAAAATCAGAAAGAAAAGGAAAAACAAGAAAGAGAAGGAAGAAAGGAAGGAAGGAGGGAAAGGAGAGAAGGAAGAACAGAAGAAATGAAGGAGAGGGGAGGGAGGGAGGGAGAGAGGGAGGGAGGGAAGGAGGGAGGGAGGGAGGGAGAGAGAGAGGAAGGGAGGGAGGGAGGGAGGGGGAGAAAAAAGATAAAGGGGAAGAAAGAAAGGAAAAATGGAAAAGAAAAAGCATAGTATGAAGAATTACAGAAATGTCTTTTTTCCTTTATTCCATTTTCACGCGTGTGGCACATGCATGTGTGTATGTATGTTTGCATGTTGTGGGTGCGCACATGTGGGTATGAAGGCACATAGTGTGTGCACATGTCTATGGAGGCCTGAGGATGATATCAGGACTCATCACCCTTGATCCACTCCTCCGCTTTCTTCATTGAGCCAGGGCCTCTCAATCAAACCCAGAGCTCTCAGACACGGCTAGTCTCCCTAGTCAGCTTGTTCAGGGATCCCCTGCCTCCACCTTCTGAGCATGGAACTGCAGGCTGGCTATCACAACCACTCAGCATAAACATGGATTCTGGGCAAGCAAACACCTGTCTTCACACATCTGCAGCTAATGCTTTAACCACAGAGTCACCTCTCTGATCCCCAGACATGTATGTTTTTTCATTTCTTATGGGTGGATCCTTTGCTCACAGAACCCTGTAAGCAACCTTCAGACTGTTTTCCAGGGTGGCCACGCCACCTTGCATCCCTCCAACAAGAGTTTTTGTTTCCCATCTTGCCCACACAGGGCTTAATCGGTCTTTTCCTACTGTGGCCGTTCTAGGCACGTACGGCACCCCCCGTGTGATGGTAGTGCACGTGAACCTAGTGATTAATGACACTGAGCTTCCACTGTCTGTTTGCCATTATTGGCTCAGCATCTCTCTACCTTTGGCCCAGTTCTTTCACAGGCTGTTTGTGTTCTTATTGAGTGGGAAAAGGAGGTGCCGGTATATATTCTAGACCCAAGTCCCTTTGTGAGACGCAGATTTTGCAAATATTTTCAGCCCCCATTATGACTTCCCTTTCCACTTTCAGAAGCATGTCTTCTAAAAATTGGATTTTCATTTTGATAAAATCTAAAATATTCATTTTTTTTCTTATAGGAGTTGTCAAGTTGTGCTTTCTATGTTAAAAAAATGAATATTTTAGGTTTCCAAGATTTTAGGCATTGAACCAAGTTAATTCTTAGTTTTGGTACAAGATAAAAATCCCCCCACCTCAATTGTCCATGGACTTCCAGTCTCTACAGCACCCTTTGTTAAAAAACACTTGCTGAGCTGGGCGGTGGTGGCGCACGCCTTTAATCCCAGCACTAGGGAGGCACAGCCAGGCAGATCTCTGTGAGTTCGAGGCCAGCCTGGGCTACCAAGTGAGTTCCAGGAAAGGCGCAAAGCTACACAGAGAAACCCTGTCTCGAAAAACCAAAAAAAAAAAAAAAAAAAAATTAAAAAAATAAAAAAGAAAAAAACACTTGCTGAAAAAAAAACTATTATTTTCCCCCATTAAATTATAATGTCATCTTTATGAAAAACCCATTCACTGTATTTACACAAATCTATTTCCAAACTCTCTTCCACTTCCAGTCATCTAAGTCACTTCTCTATGTCATAAAACTACCTCGCAACAGCCAAGGTATTAAAATACGGTATTAAGTTCATTAAGTTTCTACTTCTCTCCCCAAAGTCAGAAGTTCAAAATTCATTTTATGATTCAAGGCAGGTCTGCATTCCTTCTAGGTTTTAACTGAGAATCTATCTCCCCCCAGTCTTGTTAGCCCAGGCTGAGCTCAACCTTGATACATAGTCAAAGATGACCTTGAACGCTTCGCCCTCCCACCTCCATCTCCCAAGTGCTGGAGTTGCAAGTGTGTGCTACCACACCCGGCTCCCGAGGTTCTGTGAATCAAACCCAGGGCTTTGCACCTGCTAGGTAAACACTCTACCAGTCGACCTACAACCCCAGCCCTTGTTATTATTGTTTTTTGCAAGACAGGACTACATCCTTGTAGTCCAGGTTGGCCTGGAACTCACAGTAGCCCTCCTGCTCAGCATCCCAAGTGCTGGGATTCTGGGTGTGAATCACCACACCCAGCTAAGTGTCATTTATTTCTGGACAAAAATCTTCAATTATTTCTTCACCACTTGTGGAAGATGTTCTCTTCTCTACAGAATTTCTTTGATACCTCTGTCTAAATTCAATCAACTATGTGTAGTGCCAGCCTGTGTCTAGAATTTCTATTGTTTGTTTCATGGATCTGTCTCCTCATATGCCAATACAACACCATCTCAGCTTCCGTAGCTTTATTTACGATCTTAAAGCAAACCTGTCACTCATCCTTCTAGATCTGTCTTCCTTTTTTATGTTTATTTTGGTTCTTTATACTTCTGTATGTTTTCAAAATAAACCTACCAGAAAGACTCCCAGGAGTATGACTGGAATTACATTAAATCTATAGATTAATTTGTCAAAAATTATCTTCTCGATGTCTTCCCAGTCGTAAACATCGTATCTCTCTGTTTGCTTAACTCTTCTTGGTTTCATTCAGGCATGTTTGATGATTTTCTTCTGAGCACAGTTCCTACATATCTTTGTTAGAGACTTTCCTGACTATTTCGGTGTGTATAATACTATTGTAACTGAAATATTCCCTGTCTAATCAATGGCTTTTCTGACCACTAGCATGTATAAATACAGTTTATTTGTATATAATGACCTAGTATCCTGCAACCTTGCTAAATTAACTTATTGATCCTAGTAAGATTTTTAGCCTCATAAATCATCAAGCCATGTGTTAACATACAGTTTAATTTCTACCCATACTGTCTATTTCTTTTTCCTGCCTTGTTCTGGAGGCTATGAGCTTTAGCGTACTTTGCAACAGCGTAACAAACGTAAACATCCTGTTAGCTTTTCCTGAGCTGTGACTCATGGGTTAGGGATTTTACCAGTAATGGTGACTTTAGCTATATTTTTAAATAAATACCCTTTATCAGACCAATTGCATTTTTATAGCTTCCCAAAGTTTTGAGTGGATGGAATTTTTTTCAAATGATTTTTGAACACTTATTGGATCCAGTCAGGATCCAGCTTAACCTGACTACAGCCACTGTGATTTCAACTACCATTCTGTCTGCCAAGCAACTTTGGCATACATTCCACATGCTGGAAGATAAACAAAGTCATTAAGAGTCAGCCCAAGTAGCTCATGCCAGGCCTAGTTTGTTGCTTACCCAATATGTGCCATGTTAATAGGTTTTGAGAAGGCCCAGGTACATTTCCATTGGCTGTGACCCTGCTTTGTCCAACTTGGTATATAAACCTCTTTCTTCTGCTTCAAATTACAAGAATCTTCGTTTGCTACTGTGCAAGACACACTTATAAGGGGCTGGAGAGATGGCTCAGCGGCTAAGAGCACAGGCTGCCCTTCCAGAGGGTCAATTCCCAGCACCCACATGGCAGTTCATGTCTGTCTGTAACTCCATTTCCAAGGGACCTGACACCCTCACACAGACAGACATACATGCAGGTGAAAAAAAAAAAACAATGAACATAAAATAAAAATTAATTAATTAATTAACAAAAAGACACACTTATAAGTGTTCGCAAGTCTCTTATAAGTTATGCTTTGTGCAAACCCCCCCCCCTTTCTTCAGGCTCTCCAAGCCATTTGCCTTTCACAGCTAGTTCTTATACACAGAGTTTTTCTAAAACAAATAGTAAGAATTTTCACTTTGATTCTGTAAGAAAGGTGGGTTACAGTAACTGCTCTATACATTTAGTTTGATATGGACTGTTTGCATGGACAATGCCCTACTTATGAAGAAGAGTCCTACTTCTGATTTTCTTGTCTTACTTTATGTTGGTGGGAAATATATATATCAGTCCAAATTCTGAGTTCTGATCTTCTCCTGGGCTATTGACATCCAGTACCACAGTCTTCCATGATGATGGGCAGCAGTGGAGAGCTGCGCTCCCCAGTCAGCCACTAGGAGCTTCACAAGAAGAAGCAGCCAGCATTCTGATGTGCAGCTGCTGTGTTATTAAGCCACCATGGTCGGTAGGTTAAGTATATCAAATATATTTTATTTTGTTTTGCTTTTTGTTCTGGGTTTATTTGGTTGGTTGGTTTTGATTTGAGATTTTTTGCTTTATTGGAGCTTGAACTTAGGACTTCAGTCATGCTAGGTAAATGCTCTACCCTGACATATAGCCCCAATTCAAATGCTTTTTGGGGGGAGGAGTATGGGGTTGCAAGACAGGGTTTCTCTGTGTAGCCTTGGCTGTCCTGGAACTCACTCTGTAGATAGACCAAGCTGGCTTCAAACTCAGAGATCTGCCTCCTTCTGTCTCCTGAGTGCTAGGATTAAAGGTGTGCACCACCACAGCCCAGCTTCAAATGCATTCTTGGATTACAATTTCCAATTTGTGGTTGAGCTATTGGATGAAACTCCACTGTGGAGACTGGGAAGATGGCTCAGTTGGTAAAGTGGACACCTGAAGTTCATGGGCCACTTAGTATAGCAGAATTGGTGAACTTCAAGTTCAGTGAGAGACCCTGCACAGAGCAGTAAATGGAATGTGAGCAATCGACTCCACCGACATAAACACATACACATGCACCCACACTGACAAGTGAATACAACATACACACACAGAAACACACACACACAGAAACACACACACACACAGAAACACACACACACACATACACACACACACACACACACACACACACACACACACACGCACACGCACACAAATAAAGTGTTAAGAGCCCCATTGTTTGTGTATTGCTGGATTTAGTTTGAAATTAAATAATACAACTTGGCTGAGTGTGGTGGTGCACTCCTCTAATTCTATCACTTAGGATGAAAAGCAGGCAGATCTCTGTGAGTTCAAGACCAGCCTGGTCTACATAGTGAGTTCCAGGATATCTAGGGCTATGTAAAAAGACCCTGTCTCTAAAAACAGCAACAACAAAGACAAATATAATATATAGTAATAATAAATTATATATATGCCTTAAATAATTCATGGTAAAGGAAAAAACTAAAACAGAAATTTTAAAATGCCTTAAACTAAATAATAACGATAAAGCATCAATATTTGCTAAAGATCTTATAGATTTGAATTCAGTTCCACTTTGGTCAAAAACACACTGAATAGCATTTCTGTCGCTTCTGTTGTTTGGTTTTGCCTTTTGGGGGTTTGAGGTGGGGCTATCACTCTGTCACCCAGGATGGCCTTAAATTCAGTATGTAATGCAAACTTGGCCTTGAACTCAAGGCCATCCTCTGGACTTCCCAGTCCCCTAGTGCTAAGACTACGGCTGTGAGCCAACATGCTGTTCAGCTTGAGAAATCTGAGACTTTTTCTTTTATCCAACATGTGGCTTATCATGATATTTTTATTTGTTCCTTTCTGTTATGTTTTTATTTTTGAGAAATCTCTTGTATATATACCAGGACTCACTATGTAGCCAGGATTAGCTTGAACTGATGGTCTGGGTTCCGCCTCCTGAGCACTGGGAAGACAGTCATGGACCACCACACCTAGTTTTATGTGGTGCTGAGGATCAAACCCAGGACCTTGTGCATGCTAGACAAAAAACTCTATCAACTGAGCTGCATCCCCAGCCCTAGATGCATCAGGGCGAGTGTTCCATGTACTCTTGGGGGAAATGAGTTGTTATGTGTAATATTTCTAGAAACATCAATTCAGTCAAGGAAGTAGGTAGTAGTATTCAGGTTTTCTGTATTCTGACTGAATATGTGTCCAATTACACCATCAATTACTGCAAGAAGAATAAAATCTGCAGCTGTAATTGTGAATTTCTCTATTTCTCTCTTTGTTCTGTCAGGTTTTGCTTCATGTATTTTGAAGCTCTGTTATTAGATTTGGTACGGATTATAATTATTATTATTACTAGGCTTTAGAACGTGTTGGTAATTATTGTGATTCTTTAATGTATTGACCCTTTTATCATTATGAAATATCACTTTCACTCTGTCTCGAAATCTGTTTCATCTGATACAAATATAGAAACTGCAGCTTTTTGAAGAATTCTGTTTGAGTGGTATATCAGGAGAGGAGGGGGGAGTGAAGGGAAGAGAGGAGAGGGAGAAGAAGAAAGAAGAGGAAGAATTTTAAGGACATGGCACGTTAGAAATGTGTGAGGGGGGCCAGGCTCTCAATGCTAAATTCTCGGCGGAAGCTGAGGCTGCCATCCTTAGGCAGAATTCGTATTTCTAGGAAAGTTCAACTTGGTATTCAGGCCCTTGACTCTTGGGCCTCCTTGACTGTAAGTCGTGTTGGCATTAACCATATCTGTATTCAGCAGCTCTTGCAGCACTGTGACAAATACCTGAGGGAACCACACAAGGGAGGAAGTGTTCATTTAGCTCACGGTTCCAGAGATTTCCATCTGTGGTTCTTGTGTTCATTGACCCCGGGCCCATGGTGAAGCTGAACATCAAGGCAGTGAGAACACACACAGAGGCTGGTCACCTCCAGTGGACAGAAAGGGGGTCAGGAGAATGCCTGTGTTGGTGGGCTTTCTCACATCCAGGTCCCCCAGCTTAGGGCAATGATGCCACACACACTCAGCGTGGGTCTTCCTCCTTGGTTAAGATACTGTGGTCATGCACACACAGACACACCCGGAAGTGTGCTTTAGCAACCTCCTAGGCACTTCTCAATGCAACTAGGTTGACAGACAGCACTAACCATCACAGCATCCTATAGGGTCCCAGGGATGCCTGTGTTACTGTATGACTGAGTAGCTGGATACTACAGCCAAGCCTAGTGTACCCATAAACCAACACAATGGCATATCTTCTCCCTCCTTTAGCTTCCAAATTGTGTTTCAAGTACATCTCTTGTAGTCAGTGCACACTTAGCTTTGCTTCTATCTCCAGTTGGATAACCCACGCCTTTTAATTAAAGTGTTTAATTCATCAATTTTGTATCATCAACTGTAATTTGATGTAGTTACTGATAAGTTTTCATTCAGGCCTGCTATTTCTTTGTTGTTGTTTTGTTTTTGTTCTTTATATGGGCTGCCCTGTAGCTCAGACTAGCCTTGAATGCTCTGTGTAGTTTCTGACTTTCACCTCTACCTCTCAAGTGCTGAGATTACAGGTGTGTGCCACCACCCCAGACTCAGCTCTGTCCTAACTAGCTGACTGATGTTAGTTAGGCAGGTCACTCACTTTGTACACAATCCTTGCCAATGATCTACCTACAAGCCCACTAACTCTGCTTCCTAACGTCTCCACTCTACTGCTAAGCCATCTGACATTTTAACTTTATTTTTTAGTCGTTTTTTCAGCTATAGAATTTTCACTTGGTTCTTTAGTACAGCATCTATTTCTTTCCCAGGCTCTCCTACCTGCTCGTTCATAATCTATATATTTTCCTTTAAATTATCAAACACGTTGTTTCACTCTGCAACACAGGCTGGCTTCAAGCTCTCAAGCAGTCTGCCCCAGTCTATAGCTGAGATTGCAGGCAGGGGTGCGCCGCCAGGTCCAGATGTTGAACATATTTTAACAGCTGCTTTCAAATCTTTATCCACTAATCACAAAAAAATAGGTCATCTCAGGGTTGGGATCAACAGTGTTTAAAATGAGTGCAGGTGACATTTTGATGTTTCTTTGTATGCCCAGTGACTTCCAATTAGATATTGGGCATCGTGATACATCACAGAGACTCTGGATTTTATTATAATCTTCTAAAGGATCACTTTCACTCCAGATGCCAGTTGCTCTGGCTGGACTCAAACTCCAAACCATCTCCACTGTATTAAGTAAGGCATGCCATCTTTGCTTGTTTCTTTCTACTTAAATTCTACACGTCACTTTTTTGTGTATGAGATTTCCCTCACGGGCTTGATAATTTAGTTTACTAGCTTAGTAAGCAGCAAGGATTTGAGCTAATTTTTATACAAACGTACTTTGCATTACTTTAGAAGTTCAGCCCCTCTGCAGCACCTTTTCTTTGAAAGCCCTACCCCAATGTTCTCGTGGCCCTACCTTAAACACCTCAGACTAGCAGATCTGCAAACTTGACTCACAAAATAACTCCTTGCAAATCAAATTTCAGTTTCTGCTTGCTTTTGATTATTCTTTGACGTTTGCAAATACTTGCAAAAAAAAATATTTGTGTATGGAACTGAAGAGATGGCTCAGTGGTTAAAAGCACTAAGTGCTCTTCTAGAGGACCCAGGTTTGATTCCCAGCACCCACATGGTGGCTCACAACCATCTGTGACTCCAGTTCCAGAGGATCTAACACCCTCTTCTGGCCTCCTCAAGCACAAGACATCCATGTGGTACACAAAGATACATGCAAGCAAAAAAAATTATACATAAAAATAAAAAATAAATAAATCTCTCTCTTTTTTTTTTCCCAGTGTATTTGTCTAGGACTGGAGAACGCAGTCAGTAAAGTGCTTGCCTTGCCAGGACTGGGACCTGAATCCAACCCTCACAGCTCATCTGAAACAGGTGAGTTCAGTGTCATACCCTGTGGTCCCAGCCGGCCTCGCCAAGTCAGCACAAAATAGGGCTGGTGAGAGGCCCTGTTTCCAAAAGCAAGGTGGATTTCTGGGGGGTGTAGCTTAGTGGTAGAGTGCTTGACCAGCACATGTGAGGTCCTAGTTTCAATTCTGCATGGTTGGAGGTGGGCAAAACCCAGGTGAACAGTGTGGATGGCACCTGAGGAACAATAGTGAAGACGATCCTCTGATCTACACACCCATGCACACCCATCTGCACCCACCCACTTTGTGTGTGCGTCCAGATTTTAAAACTGCTGCCTTCCATGGCTGATTGAGGTTGGGGAATTGATCCAGCCAAGCTATTTTTCCATTACAGAAGCCAAAACTTTATTATTCCTTTTGGCCCAGAGGAAATGGAGGGCTGCCATAGAAATGATGTGACTGGCCCAAGTCATATGACTAATTACCAACTTTAGCATCCAAGTCCTGCCTCCACAGGTGATGGGAGGGAGGGTTCTGTTCTAGTTTGGAATGCTCCCATTTCTCTCCCTCTTCTCACCCTACACACACTTTTACTCTGTCACTGTTGTTGGATATGAACACACCACGGACCCGCCATTCATGAACTGAGTTTGTCTTATTTCAAGACAACCAATGTGGTGTCATGGTGGCTTTGGCCACACCAGTGTGGTGTGCTGATGGGGTCACTGCCGTCAGCAGCACCTGGACATGACAGTTCATTTTGATCACACATTGTACAAGAAAGCAGAGGGGTACTGTAAATAGGGTGCTGGGTCCCGAGTGTTTCATGTAGTTCTGAACCTGCTATATCACAGATATGTGCTGCTATCATGCCAGCCATTACTCGGAACTTCCAAACTTCTGTATCTGGTGTGTCAGGATCGATGTAACTCACAGAGTTTATTGTATTGCTCTAAAGATCAAATAGAAGTATGTAGTTTGCAAGGTGTGAGGTCCACAAATGTGAGCCCTTCCCTTCCCCTCCTCTTCATCAGCATCAGGCCCAGGGAAGGTGGCTAGCAGTAAACCTAGCCACACAGAATGGGTTTGCCAGCATTTGGGGCAGGAGGAGCGTCCCAGGGTGACCTTCTGTGAACCAGACTGAGTAGTAACCACACAAGCAGAGTAGAGAAGTGACCCAAGGGACTGTCCACGAGCAGGAAGCTGAAAGGATTTGGAAGCCCATCATGTTCAGGCACAGGAGCTAAGACATGTTCAGGCACACTGAGCAGCAGGATGGACAATGCACAGTGAGAAATAGACAGGTGTGGTGGCTCATATCTGTAATCCTAGCACCGGAAGGCTGAGGCAGGAGGACTGCCACAAGTTTGATGCCAGCCTGGGCTGCATAACGAGTTCAGCCTGAGACGCTGTCTCAAAAACAGGAAGGAGAGAAGCAGTCTGAGAAGACATACTCTGTTTGGAGAAAGACTATGAGAGTTCAAAAGCAGTCAGTGTCAGGAAGAAGAGAACAGAGACAAGATGTTTACTGTCACCCAGCAGATCCTGGGGACAGTTACGAACACCCCAATGCTCTGGAGAACAGAGACTTCCCAGGTGCCAGAGAAACACTTTCTAGAGGGAGGCAGAAGAGTTCATGAGGCCTCCCCCAGGGACTTCCTGGAAATATCGCATGAGGATGGATGAGCCGTCTCTAGTTCTGAGAAGATAATCCACACACCAGACACATATGCACGGCCAACCTAAATCCTGCACGTCCTCTACATTCAGTGTGGCCATAGGCAGTATGCTCAACACCAGCACTGTTCTGATCTCTGTGTGTGCGTGCCATAATATCACCATAATTGGGACTGTGTCCTGCAACTCTATGAGACCTTTATAGACTACTTTACCATTATGCTTTCTTATTTGGGCTTCTAGAAGTTTATCATGAGTCAGTTCCCTGGAGATGGATTGCCTCTGATTGTGCCTTGGATCGGAAAGCAAGAGGGACTATAAATTGTGACCCTATCATCCCCCACATACATATACTAGGTGTAAAAGCCTTTTGGGGCTGGCATGGGGGTCTGCCAAGAACTCAGCTGCAGGCATGGTGAATGCGGCTGTGTTCACAGCCTAGTGGTAGTGTGGCCCATTTGAATGAAACTTCAAGACAAGCTCATCCTGGGGACAGGTCCTCTGGAGGGGAAGAGGGTCTAGGATCCAGCAAGGGACGACTTGAGGTGGCTGTGGAGAACGAGGAGAGGCTACAAGGCCTGTCTCCCACCAAAAAATACGCACCATTGGGTTCTTGGTTAGTCGGTCAGTTGGTCTTCTTTGCCTATTTAAGTTTTCTGACATGGACTGTCACACCGGAGCCAGGGCCAGCCTTGAACCTGCAGCAATCCTCCTGGCTCAGTCTCCCAAGTGATATAATTACAAGACGATGCTGAACTGTTTCATGTGTTGCTGCCTGGGAGAGGAAATGGTTTTGTTTGTTCATTTGTTTTTGTTTTTGAAACAGGGTCTCACTCTGGTGCCCAAGCTGATCTTGAACTTGTTGCAATCCTCCTGCCTCAGCCTCTCAAGTGCTAAGATTTATAGGCATGAGCCAGTTTGCCCAGCTGGCGTTTTGGGGTTTTTGTATGTTTGTTTTTGTTTTGTTTGCGTCAGGGTCTTGCTATGTAGCCCAGGCTGGGCTTGAGTTTGCAGTAACCCACCTGCCTCTGCCTCCAGAATACTGAGATTACAAGAGTGTGCTACCACACCCAGATATATGCATTGGCTCCTATAAGCACGTGCCCTGGCACCGTCACCACTGGGACCTCTCTAATGCGGTGGCTGCTGTCTCCACAGCACCCTGGCTCACTCAGCTCCATTCTCCCCACTGCAGCCAGAGGGATCATTCCAAAACAAAACTGCCTTGTCCACCACCTCCCTCCGTCACACCCTGCCTGACCTAAGTCCCTGCAGTAGCCTCCCATGGCTCTCAGGAGGCAGACCCCCAAGTCCATAAGATGACTCACAGCTGGGCAAAGTCTCGCTGGCCATCACACGCTGAGCTCCGCACAAAGTGAGTAGGCATTTAGTGGACCGACGACCATCTTCCACCAGTGTCTTGGCTCTGAGCGTCACCATCATGGCTCCTAGATGGGAAAGCAAGTCAAAATACTCAGTCGAAGGGAAGAAGGCACTGTACAAGCCGTAGGCATCTTTTTTGCCTGAACGAAATGCAGAAAGAAAGAAGACAACGGGCCGGAAAAGGGGGTTTGAAGCGGGGGCAGAGGAGTGGGAGGGCGCGCGCCCCCGTGCGGTGAGGAGAGGCACTGCAGCGTAGTTGCTGAGCCATGGGAGCGGTGGGAAGCCTATGCCTCCACGGCTCCCAGCTCTGGCTGGCCTGCCCCGGCTCGCTAGGCTTTGATGACCGCTTCCCCCCTCCCTCACAAAGACCTGTTTCTTGGCCAGCGCCGGGATGCGTTTTATGATCGCCCTCGGATTCCCTGTACCAGGCAGAGAGCTGCTCTGAAATTCATATTCCAGCCGGGTTCCTGTATTAAACAGGGGCTCCTCTGGTGCGTGTGTTGGCCTCTCCCTTCATCTGCTGTGAGCCTTACTCAGTGAACACCACTACTGTTTCTATCAGGTTCAGTGTCCTTGTCTCTAGAGGAGTGGCCCCTCCCTGGGGTAGGCATCAGGCTGAATTCGTACATTTCTGTAAACCTGCAGTGAGCACCGAGCAGGCAATCAGCAAGAGCTTGCTACACGGACATAGTATCTCATTTTCTGCTCCTAAGTACCTTCTGAGGTGGGCATCTATTATCATCAATCTGGTGAAGAACCAGGGGCCCAAGAAACCAACTACCCAAGATCAGGTGAGGGACAGGTGCAAGGGTGCCAGAGACTGGCAATTCCCTGAGCTAGAGGGACTTTAAATAGCCAGCCCAGGGCAGAGCCCACTGTGACAGACAGGCCTAACCCACCCACAGAACACCAGAGCAATAGGTAGCAACAGTGGGCCTCTGCCTGGAGCCTGAGGCCAGTGGCTGCAGGGACAGTTGCTGAAGTAGCCTCTGCGGTGCCTGGCAGGGTTCAGATACTGAAGGACACCCCACCTCTCACCCTCTACTCCCAGGGTGCCCTAAGGAAGATCTTCCTGACCCTTGTCATGGTGAGAAAATTCAACATCCATGGCACACTGAACAAGGTGGTGGGACTGCTCAGCCAGCAAAGAGGGTCAGGACCACTTACAGGCCTGAGCATAGGATGGTCTCTGTCTTGACCATCTGCTCCTAACCCTGTCATGGTAATCTGTGTACTGGGTACCCATGGGACTTTGCTCTCTGGAGGTGGCACTTATAGCCTCTAACCTCTGGCCAAGAATTCTTGTCTCCCATGGAAATCACCAACCACACTGGCTCCGCTCTTCCCAGCCTGCCCCATTTTCCGAAGTCCCCGCTGCCCACCAAGACTTGCAACTCCTTTCCCTGCCCCAGCTCTCCCCCACCCCACCCACAGCCCCACTTTCTGTTCAAAACCAAACACAAGGACTACCAGGTACCATGGCAATAAGTATGGACTCAGTCGGCCTGAGTTCAAATCCCACCTCTACAATCCTTGGGGGAACAGATATCAGGAGCCTGGGATCCAGGTTAACGCTCTACAGCGCAGGCTGGCCAGCCCCAAGTATGATTCATCAGGGTGGGCTGCCTGGCATACTGTGGCCACATCTCAGTCTCCTTATCCATCACAGATATGTACAGACCATGGGCAAGCCTTGCCAATGCTTGCAAAAGGTCTGGGAGCAGATGGGGCAGGAAGCAGCAGAGCCTGAGCTCCAAGACACTGGCCCAGGAGTCCTGTCTCCTTGGGCCAGCTCTAGCATGTTGCACGGAGAGGTCCCACCCTGATTCTGGACAGGATCCCAGCCCAGGAAGCCACCCTACCTCCAGGGGCCTGAATCACCCAGCCAGTGACTGCTTGATTTACCCAGCTCATTCTTGGCTCCTGCTGTTCCTCTTAAAGATGAAGGGAGAAAACAAGGGCTGGTGCAGGGCCAGCTCTCCTGAACACAGTTAGGACACATGATCGGAGCCACTGATGTGCAAGGCCACACCTGACTTCCTTCTCTCACAATTCCCTGGTGGAAATAGAGAAAGGACCGTAAGGTGTCCAGGCAAAGACCCCTTGGAGGTCTCCTATAGGAGCTGGGCAGGTGACAGAAGGACCCCGAAAGAGTGAAAGACACTGTCCCCCACCCCAAGCTAAGTCTGGAAATAGATGTTTTGGGTAACATCTGGTTCCATGGCCCCAACTCAACTCTGCCTTTGCTGGATCATCTTGCCCAGATCTTAAGAACCATTGTTGACTTGAGGTCCCAACTCTGCTTCCTGTGAGTCTCTGTAGGTTCCCTTCTAACTATGGGACATTGGAAAAGAGGTCCCTTTCTAGCAATGGCCAGCCTTTCTTTGGCTGGTGTTCCATGCCAGACCTTGAGCTAAGCACCCGCCCCCTCAACTGGTGCAACCTGCTGGTATGCCCCATTCCACAGGTGAAGAAACCCAGGCTTTATGAGTAGGTAAGGCTTCCGGTAAGTGGAACTAGAAGGGGGGTAGTAGCTGGGCTGCTGGGCACCTTCAGGGCTTTGCTCTCAGTCCCTTCAGTGAACCAAGGTGTAGTTTCCATTTTCACCACAAGGTGTCTCCACACCACTGCTCAACCAGCCTCCCAGGGCCGGCTCCACTGACTCCTCCCTACCTAGGGTCTGGTTCCTGCAGCAACTCTAGCCTGTGTCCTTCTTTGTCAGGCTCTGACTCCAGTGGAGCCTGAGGACAGCTGAGTGTCCTGGAGCAGAGGTGTTACTTCCCACATGGGCCCCCACCTAGAGACCCTGGGTAGCTTCCTCTCTGACCTTCCTGAATCCCACCATCTTTATGTTGTATCAAGAGCCTCAGGAGGCGCCAAAGTTCCCCAAGAATCAGGGTGAAAGATCCTGAAGAGCAAGGTGAAGTGGTCCACTACTGAATTCCCAGCACTAAGAAGGTGGAGGCAAATAGAGTGCCATGAGTTTGAGGCCAACCTAAGCTACATAGTGAGTTCCAGATCTGCCTGGGCTGCAGAGTAAGACCCTGTGCCAAAAGAAAAACATGGGGGGGGGGG
>CABHPH010156209.1:715-51212 GCA_902168325.1 Peromyscus nudipes
CACACACACACACACACACACACACACACACACACACACACACACACACTAGCTGAAGCACACCCCTTCTCCAAAGCTCCAAAGCCCAGCTCTTGCGCTGCAAGCTGTTTAGTCAATGATGACTCCAGTTTCACTGAAAACAGTGGTGATGATAAAAATGATGGGACCTAATAACCACCAAGTGTTCACACTTCTAGCCATCTGCTTTTCAGAGTAAATGGGTCTCCAAGATGAATTAACATGTGGCATGGGAAAGAAAAGCAGGAGAATTGGTATTCTGCCCAGGCCTTCAAAGACTAGTACTGTCCATTCAGCTTGAAAGCCGTTCTCCAAACAGGCAGGTCCTTCACATTCCAAGCCAAGCTATTTCTTTACATAAACAGTTTTCTCTCATCCAATCCATCCCATGTTCCCCCCGTAGAGCAAAGCAGCCACACGCTCGACGGAAGGGCTCTCTGATGATTCTCTTTGTGCATGGCTTTTATAACAGGCTGCTTCCTATGTGGGTTCCTGCATCGGTTAAAATAAGCAGTACAGTGTTAAGTCCATCTGAAGCTGCAGAAACTGGACGGTTTTGTCAGACTAGCAGTTAAGGCACACTTTGCATTTCCAAGTAGATCAGTGGCTGCACCAGTAACAGGCACATCCCTAGTAACTTGTCAGAAATGTAAATTCTGGAGTGCCAACTGAGACCATGGAAATCAGAACCCCTGGAGACGATGCCCACCATTCTGATCTTTCATACTTTTCCATGGGATTCCGGTACTGGTTGAAATTTGAGAGTCACTGAGCACTTGTCCCCGGGACAGAGCCCCACTCAAACCTAGACTCTAAAAATATGCAGAAACGACAGCAGATGGCAGCATGTGACTGTGTCTATCTATCCATCTCACATGTCCTTGAGCAAATTCAGTTAGTGACCGAAGAAACATCTGAGTTACTGGCTACTTAGTGAAAAATAAATGGCATTATTCCCTTTCTTCATAAAGAGTAAGAAGGAAAAGAATTCTCTGAAAAGGCAGAATCAAAATTTAATTTAAATATAAATGTCTATATCATATATAAACTTTGGGAGGCATTTAATAACTTCCTTACTGCTAGAGAGTCATAAGACTCTTCATCAAACCCAAATTCCAGCCACTCTGTACTACTTGGCTTCTAGGTTTCCTGTCTAATATATATATATATATATATATATATATATATATATATATATATTTATTATGAATACTGATCATAGGATAGTTTATACTTTGAAAAAGCTTCCTTGCAGTATAATCAGCTTTACTTACAGCCAAAGGGAAGGACTTGGGAAAGACCTTTTATGTTCTTAAATTATTATGTGGCATGTACATGTGTATGGATTCCCAATAAGGGAATCAGCCTTTCTGTACAGCAGATAATTTCCCTCCCAAGTAGAGAATCCAGAGTCTACCACTTTCTTTTGTTTTTCTTTCTTCTTTTTAAAAACTGTGGTCTCACCTTGAAGCCTTGATCAGTCTTGACTTCAGAGCCCTTCTGCATTTACCTCCCCAGCGCTGGGATCACAGGTAGACACTGCTACACCCAGCTGGCTTTAGGCAGTTTCTGCTCACCATAGGCCACAGGGTCCATTCCTGGTCTGTCTGGAACATTTCTGTAGGCTGGCCTCCCCTGACCTTCTCTAGGTCAGTGAGAGATCATGGCCCAATCCTGGGCTTGCTCAGAGGAGCATCAGCAAGACCTTCGGGAGCCCCTTTCAACCTTCTCTTTCTCAGCATCCTCTTTAAGCACTGAGTATTGTTTCTTTTCATATTACTGTCCCTTAAAGGGCTTTTCCTGATAAATGGCCTTCTGAGTGACATGCGTAATAGACCAGGATGGCTGCCAGTGACAGACAGTCACTGAAGCTTCACTTTCTGGGCTTCTTTATCTATCACGTCAATTTGTTCCTGTCTGCGATCATAAACTGTCAGGGCAGTATTCCACAGCTGGAATGCAGCATTCATCTTCTCTACCCATCTGTTAAACATATTCTCCTGATGTGATGTTGGCTTTAGTGTTGCACTGCTGGGGGCCCCAGGAGCCGCTGTCTGCTCCTGATCCTTTCTTGTCTTGAGATCATGTTTCATTATCCCCAAAGCCAAAAATACGAGGAGTTTGATCCGTGGCCAAATCATGTGATTCTGGGACATAGATTGGGATTACTGAAGATAAGGCAGCCTGGCCCTGGGGCATACTGTACGAACACGTGCTTATTAGATTGCATCCCATGCAGGGGCTTCCTCCTGCCAAATCTGAATGCTGCTATGCACACACCTTCTTCCGGCTCCCACGACAATCGAAAGTTTGCTTTTACTCCAAAAGCAAAAGCCAAACCCGAAGTGAGAGAGGCCCAGCGCCAAGCAAGAGCCACAAGCTGTTAGTTCACTTGGGGACAGGGCCTGCTTTCCTGCTGATGCAGTACCCCAAGAATGCCAAGTGGCACCTCCTCGCACTCTCACAGGTGCGAGCTATTTCTTCCTGAATGAATCACCAATTCTCCTCTTAGCTCTCTGTGCCACACACTGTTGCTTACCTCATAAACACACGGAAGCCACAAAGCCTCACGCTTAGTTCCAAATGTCCCAAACAGGCTTTAGTATAGCTCTCTCCTGATATGGTAATGACTTAGCTCTCTGAACCATGGAGGTTAAGGCCTCATCTTAGAAAAAAGTCTGGAAATCAGAAGCAATGTCAATGGTTTAGATTAAGAGTAACGTTTTAAATAGAGCCAGTACACAAAGGCAAGGACTGAATATATTCAACCGCTGTTAACATCGATTTATTTGTCTCTTCCTTATCCATAGATTTTGGAGTCCACAGGTTCAACTTACTGCACATGGAAAACAGTGTACTGAAAATAAATTCCATTTGTACTCAACATGGACAGATCTTTTTTCTTGTCCTTATTCACTAAATAATCTGGTGTGGTAAGTACTGACACGTCATGTGTACTGTGTTGGGCATTAACTGGAATTTAGAGGTGATTTTAAAATATAGAAAAAGGTTGTGAAAGTTATATGACCATACCACACCATTTATGGGAGGGACTTAGTGTCTTTGGGTTCTGGTATCCTGGGAGAAGTGGTGCTAAATCCAATGCCCTGGGGATAGTGACTCATCAAGAGGGCAGAACTGGTTTTGTAATTTCTTTATAGCTGTGGCCACTGTCAGTAAACACACCACAACATCTCATAAGATATACAAACAGTAAGTGCAATGGCAGAGAATGTTATCAGGATTTGTTGCGTTGCATTTAATGGCAAGATACTGGTATTCAGCAGGCATAGACAGTAGGGTAAATCTTGCCCGATTGCCTGATTTCACTCAGACCCACAAGGGTGTGACAAAGTTGACTGGGGAGTTTACTGGCAACTGGCAAGGTTCCATTAAAAGGAAGTTCTCATCAAGCAAGCAAGCTGAAGTCTTGAGTGAGCCAGAGGGCAAAAGTAGAATCTCATTTGAAATGTTAGTTGGTTGAAAATGAGAACTGGGAGTCTGTTGTTCCATGATATGTGCTGACTCATAGCCTTCCCGTGCATATGGGGCTATTTCAGTCTTACTACCCTACATACTTGCCTTGGTTATAAGTGTGTAATGAATAGTGGTGATGAATTTCTGAACACCTGATAGTCCTAAGAGTCCAGGCAAATCCTTCAGACATTCCTGAATTTCCCAGTGAAGACTGTAACTTGCCAAGGATCTCTGTGGGTGTGGGTCAACACACAATAATAAACTATGTGAGTTTAAATACTATGAGAATTCTTCTTGTAACTTAGTTGCTTGTTTGTCATGTGTGAACTCTGTAGATGAGAACTCAAGCTGCAAGTTCAAAATCTGGCTTGCCCGTCTGAAGCTTCACATCAGTTGTTCTCAACCTGTGGGTCGTGGCCCCCATGGGGGTCATCACGTATCAGATATCTTGCATATCAGATATTTATATTACAATTCATAACAGTAGCAAAATTACAGCTATGAAATAGCAATGAAAATAACTATGGGTGGGCGGGGTCACCACAACATGAGATATTGTATTAAAGGGTCATAGCATTACAAAGGTTGAGAACCACTGCTTTTAAGGGTTAAGGAAAGCCAAAACACTCAAATTTTTAACTAACTGTGCAGGAGCCTCCACCAGTTTTCTTCTTCTCTACAGACATTGTTTCAGACGAGGATATTTCACACAAGTTATTGACCACAGTTCTGATGTCTCCCTGTGTGGAGAATGCAAGCTCTGTGAAGACAGGAACTAAAAATACACCTAGTGCTCTTCGCAGGAAGAAGTAGACTACACACATCCAAGGAGCTTACAGGCAATTAGTGAATACCTAAATACCAGAATGAATGACATCCAGGTCCCTGGCAAGCAAACTAGCCAGGGATGAGTACTGATGCCAAGAGAGGATTGCTACAAGATGCAGAGGAGGCCCCAGGGAGGGGCAAGTAGAAGGTTCTTGCTCCAGTAAAGATTCAGAGCCCAGTGCTTACTTGTGTCCAAAGAGCAGCCAAACTCTGCACTGAGAAGAAGGAATAAAGAAAGAAGAAAATCAGAAACACTTAAGTCAAAGGCAGAAAGAGGAGGGAGAGGAGGGAGGGGAGTAGAAGAGGAGAAAGAGAGAGAGAGAGAGAGAGAGAGAGAGAGAGAGAGAGAGAGAGAGAGGTCATGAGTACTTCTTCAGCCTCTCCTTTGCACTGTTGCAAGAGACTGAGTCCTTCCCAGTGGGAAACAGGTGTCTCCTGCCAATTAGGATTTAAACATCAACAGGGGCTTCTTGAGAGAATGATGACAAGTCTAATTGCAAGCAGCAGCTGGAGAGCCCTTGGCTACACCAAGACAGGTTTCACTAATCCCCATTTTGCTGGGCGCCTGGCGTCAAGCCGGGATCAGCTCCTCTGCCATGAGACTGAGGCTGTAAAATGTAGAGCAAGTATTTAATAGTCAGAGTTCAGCAGGAAAAAATCTGAGTACTCTCACTGACTCAGAAAGCTGACCACGTGATAGTCAAGTGAACATAATGGCATTGTCAACAAGCTTTTCAAAGGACTGCTACCTCCAAAGAGAGTGACAAGCATATCCATGTTGCTCTGTGGCTTCCTCAGTCTCCTTGTTGCTGCTGGCCCTTTCTAAGTGCATGCTACCCACTTGGACTGTCTTGTGGCCTCAAAGTGTTGACTAGTGTGACACTTCTTTATGTGAATGCACATATTCTATTACACAACACTTTCCCCACCTGGAAGAGAGACGCATCGATGAGATGTGGTAGACACGAGAAAAATGTACTGGAACTGAGCCGAAAGCTTCCTCCCTTATGGCTAGTTTTCATTGTACCAGAAGTTGCTAGGCAGGAAACTGGGGGAGAAAAGTCATAGACCTTTCCCAGTTTTAGATTTGGCATGCTACAGTATCAAGCTGTCAGGCAAGATGAGCCTACCGATGCAATAGTGGCACAATTGTTATGGGAATAGCCAGGTGATTTTTAACATGGCTTGTTCTACAGGGAGATAATGCCTGGTACTAAACACCTCATCAAAGACCCAGCACTGAGGTCCTGGGTGCTAGGGGCAAACCTACTACTCTTTTTTTTTTATCAACTGGGCATGTCAAACTGCCTCCTAAATATTTATGTTTATACCCATAGACTAGTGCTGGCCTCAGCCTTGACCACAGAAACTTCTGTTTGCAGTGAACAGTGGTTAATGTAGAGACTTGTAGCTGGTCAAGGTGTTCAGAACAGTGATTATGGGTGCTTAAACTTCCATGAGATAGCTATAGCAACTCCTCCAAGCCTTGGGGAGGAGATCCGTGAGGCACTGTCATAACAGCCATGACATAGCTGTGGCATTCATGACCTCACAGCAGCTGTGACTGCCTGCATAGAGTCTGCAGGATCCTGGACTTCTAAACAAGCACTCAATCATAGATGGAGGAGAGGCTCATGAGGTCCTACACCACCTAGGGAAGCTAATGGCAATTCAGCTCTCACTAGGGAAAAAGAACCATTGAAGTCAGCGAGATAGCCCCTGGTCAGTTACTAATGTTCCAGTAGATAGTTCCACACCTTTGTCCTGGCAGGAGGTCCTGGCTAAACCCAATGGCTCACAAAACAAAAGACAAGACAGAGAAAAAGATGTGAAAGTGGGATTTGAACTTCGTGGGGGGAGTGGGGGTTGGTGGGGCAATAAGGAGGTCGGGAGGGGGGATGTGTTTGACCAGAATGCATTATATACATGCACATGTGAAATTGTTAAAGAATAAATTAACCTTTAAAAAATGGGCTAGCATTGTACATTGTAGGTATGGGGTCGGCAGAACAAAGCAAACAGTGAATCTGTGCATTTGAAAGGCCCATGTAGAAAATTTTAAAATAAATGAAACTTGCTTTAATATTTTATAATTCAATTTTAAAAATTAAAACACAATTGCCTCACTTCTGCCTTCCTCTTACTTCCTACAGCTCCTGACATATCCCCTCCTTGCCCTCTCAAATTGATAGCATCCTTTTCTTATTACTACTCCCAAGGTTTCCTAGTTGCTGGGCATTGTGGTTTGAGTCTGAAATGTTCTCCATAGACCCACGTGTTTGAACATTTGGTCTTCAGCTGGTAGTGTGGTTTCGGGAGGCAATGGAGCCTTTTGGATATTGTGCCTAGCCAGCAGATATAAGGCCACAGTTGAGCCAGATCTTAGAGATTACAGGATGCTCAGGTGTCTGGGTCCTCACAGATGTGAGTAGTTCTGGCTGATTGCTGACTGTATCCATCAGCTTCAGCATCCCTTCCTCAACCTCATGGACTAGACTTTATCAAGTCAGGTGCCAAAAATCATTATCTCCCGAAAGTTGCTTTAGTCGTGTACTTTTTCACAGTGAGAAGAAAAGTAGCTAATATATAGAAGTGTTGTAGGTCCCCAGGATTCTTCTTTGAGTGTGTTCTTTGGGCAATGTGTAAGTGACTGTGGGACACACACATATGGAGGTACGCACATCCCTCCTCAGTGCTCTGAGGTGAAGGAGTGCATTCTGCATGCCCGTGTGCCCACCACTTCTCCTCTATACCTCCAGTGTCCTCACCTGTATCAGGGTTCATTCGTGGAACCCACTTCCATAGACGCAACTTTCTGAAGGAGGGATGTGTGCTTTGCCATTATAGTTACATCTTTGAACATGATATAAACCGACATAAAATTAGGGCCCAATTAATGCTTCTTTAAATTTCTGCTTCCCAAACTAGGAGGTCAGAAACCAGCTGCTAAAGCATTACTGACCACTGCCAAGGCAAACAAAGTGATCATGCAGCTCTGCTGCCATTGAAGGAGTCAATTCCTTTAAACTGTCAGTGAAAACAGCCAAGTCCAAGACACATTCCCCCAGAAACATGTGCAAACCTCCACTGTGGAATGCGGAACGCCTAGGCATTCCCTTGTAAGAATAGCCTAGTGCCAACCCAGCAAAGAGGAAAATGAAACCAGAGACGCACATCTGCTCACAGAAATGCACAGGCTTTCAGTGCTGAGGGCTCATGGTCCAGGGTATTAACAGCAGGAAGAATTTTCAGTGAGCAAATTCCATAAATCCTATGACTGGGTTGAAGTCTGTGTGTAGATATCAAACCACATACAAATGGAATCTTTTAAACTAACATTCCCCCAAATCTTATTGTATATGACCCTTGGTTCTGGTCAGTAGAACTCAGAGGAAAAACACTCCATGTTTGGCTTTCAGCTATTCCCAACGGAGATGGAAAACCTCGAAGAGTGGACACAAAGGACTAGATTCTGTCCTTCACTGATGAATGGGTTGTAATGCCCAGGGAGCAACCGACTTGTGGTCGTCAAGTAGGCATGTCTGGTCTCAAGCAAACATATCACACCAGACCTCACTGCTACTTTTTATCTCCCCAGTGGGCTCATGGGGGAATGTACTAGAGATTGAACATATCTGGTTATAATTGAAGGCTTCCACCATCCTGACAAAAGGGGTTAGAATCTAAGGATAGAACCATAAGTGCAAAGAGAAGGCAGAATATTCTACAGAGAGTATTTGTAAGCATGGGAAGAGAAGAGAGAAAGAAGAGGAAAACCTTGGCCTATGGGGGAAGTGGATAGATGTTCACACCATCAACACTAAAGGGAAGAGAAAGGCCAGTTGGAGGCTTCCCATAAAAAGCTGAGTGTGAGAGATATTAAGTGCATAATGTATCAATAAAGATAAGCTCACAAGTTGCAGAGAGATATCATGCAGGACTTGCACGTATCTTTCAGAAAGAATGTGTCCCCAGTAAAATAGTTAACGTAATGGATCTGCACAAAGTGAATGAAATTAAAGTTCTATCTCACCTCTCATGTGGATCTGTACTGTCGAAACAATCGGTCCACACATTCTGGCTGAACCCAGAGCCAAATTGCCTGTTTCAGGATGGGCGAGTAATGCTAGAGGAGGCCTAAGGGTACAAAAGGAGTGTGTAGAAAGGGATTGAGAAGTTTTGGGTTATGTAAGAAAGCTCCTACAGTCTGGGATGCATGTCTAGTTTTGATGACATGAAGGGTTAACGTTAGCCTTAGAAGCATGCTCATAACTGAGAATGGGAGCCACTGAAGGCTTCTGTGCCAACCTCCACCCCCTTCCCCAAAAGAAACAGTCCAGGCATGAAGCTATTGAAGAGAGTCCTGAAAAACTGTGATAAAGATGCTAAAGTGTAGCTCTTCACAGTTGATGGCTTCTGGCGAGGGGGTTGGGTGGGGAAAGACTGAGTTTTCTTTAAGGGGCTGGCCACTGGGAGTCTGACCATGCTCCAGTGAGTATATGAGCAACACAAATTGGAGTGGGTCGTTTTTTTTTTCCTCATTTGAGGAGAGGGGGCACACAGGTGGGAGGCGGGCCTGGGAGGAATGGGAAGCAGGTGTGATCAGGGTGCACTGTAAGACATTCCCAAGTAATTGGTAAAAATATTATGTCGGCAGGAGCAGGAGGGGGCGGGGGTGGGGAGGGCAGAGCTCCATTCAACACCGACTTTGCAAAGGCTGAACTTTGTCTGATTGGTTAGTTTTCAGAGTTGTATTCACTGCAGCAAACGGTCAACACATTGACTTGGGAATTTTAAAATCAGCTTAGCATTTGTTTGTTACCACAGCTCCTGAATGGAAATATATTGGTCAAACAGGATTAAAACAAACATCTGATCGTTACTTGTTGGCAAAGACATAAACTCCTACACTTTTCCTGAGAGCACAGGGACCATTGCTTTTCTTTATTCCCAATAACTGTGAGATCAGTGCAGTAATGGCTCGTAGCTTATTTTGTTGTCACTGCTAGGAAAATGATGAGAGGAAATATTTCCTTGTTTTTAGCTTCTTGATTTTCTTTTCTTCTTTTTGTTGTTGTTTATTATTTTGAGACAGGATCTCTCTACATATCCCTGGCTGTTCTGAAATTCACTATGTAGACCTGGCTGGTCTCAAATAGAAATCTGCCCGCCTGTGTCTCCCAAGTGCTAGGATTAAAGGTGTGTACCACCAGGCCCAGTAACTTCCCTACTCTTAATTTCAATAGAAAAATAAGCAACTATTTCTGAAATTGCCAAATGCTTTGACTTTGTGTGATCTTATCAAATAATGTCATGACATGGCAATGACCTAAAATGTCTTTCTATTCTGCTAACTTTGCTGGCGTTTCATTACCTGTCCCCTCGGGAAGATGTAAACTTCAGTTCTGCAAGAGGCAGTTGAAGTCCGTATGATCCCTTATTGAACAGAGGGGTCACGTCTCTCAATTATGGGGATTTTCATTTGTCAATGATTTGTTATGCCTGGCACTCTGCTCAGAAAACTTATGTTCTCTGATGCTTTTTGGTGGGGTACCATTTGCTTTCTCATGTTTGGGGCTCTGTGTGCTTCAGTTGTGATGCTAGTTCCCTAAGATGGACAGAAGGCTTAATAGATGGAGGTTTACACACATATGTCTACCATACATGACTTTTCCATGGGTTAACAGAAGGATTGCATTTTGGGGGAATTTATTACTTTGTTTAATGTATGTGCTGTGTATATGGTAGATATTTTCATTTCTAATATGGTTCAAAAGGAATTCTACTTCAAACACATTAGACGCAGCATTCAATTTCAGATACTGCATTATGCCATTTTTACCTGAACACAACTACAGCATGTTGTATTTTTTTTTCACTCCTGGTAGTATCTGTTCCCAGGCACCTAAATCCTTTGTCACTTGGTCCTGATGCCTGGCAGAATGTGTGCCACGAAATCGATACCCACTATGTGTTTGCTGAATAGATAAATCAGTCATTTTGATGATGGATGCCAAAGTATTTTGTGAACAGAAACCAAAGCAATAATATTATGCTTGCTTTCAGAGTCCAATCACTCAGAATCCCCAACCAGCAAGAAATATTGGCAATTATCATTTCCAACTCAATTGCTTTATTTTTAAACGTTTCTGTCAAAACAAGTGGGGAAAAGGTTTTTAGTTTTTTTTTTTTCATCTGAACAGTTTTTTCATAAACCTTGGATGTCAGTTTACTTTGTTCCTGTATCAAGTATTTCTTCCTACCTGCTGAGGTTTGACTTTCTATTCCAGGATCTTTCTGTGGCGTTGTTCAAATTTCAGCCTGTGAAAACCACTTCTCTGAGGGTGAATCCCCATGTGCACAGTGGTGCCATCCACTCTTTCCATGCACTTATTCAATGTGGATGACATCATTCTGTGGTTGATATATTGTGCACCCCAATAAACTTATCTGAGGGTCAGAGAACAGAACAGCCACTATATTAAACACAGGTTTAGGCAGTGGTGGCACACCTTTAACCCTAGCATTCTGGTGGCAGAGATCCATCTGGATCTCTGTGAATTCAAAGCCACACTGGAAACAGCCAGGCATGGTGACACATGCCTTTAATCCCAGGAAGTGATGGCAGGAAGCAGAAAGGAATATAAGGTGTGGAGGACCAGGAACTAGAGCCTTTTTTAAGCTTTTAGCTTTTAGCAGCAGTTCAGCTGAGATCCATTAGGATGAGGATTCAGAGGCTTTCAGTTTGAAGAAACAAGATCAGCTGAGGAATTGGCAAAGTGAGGTTGGATGTGGCTTGTTCTGCTTTTCTGATCTTTCAGCATCTACCCCAATACCTGGCTCCAGGTTTGTTTTTATTAATAAAACCTTTTAAGATTTATGCTCTAACATTCTCCCTGTAAACCTGACCTACTTTGTTGATCTTCTGATCTTCCCAGAGTCTGCTCATCATCCTTCCAATGGATGTAGATCCAGCCTTGTAGTCCTATCTTGGACCTTTGCAAAAAGGGAAGACGATCGTCTTCTGCATTTGGGAACCGCTTACAATTCTTGTTTCTTTCAGTACACTGAGAATTAAACATCATTTTGGTGACTGCCACTTCAGCAGTGACTGCAAAAGGGCACTTTGTTGTTTGCTTCTTATGGAGGCCAAACAGCCCTAGGTCTTACTATATAGGCCAGGCAGCTTAATAGTAATCTAGAGCCTCCCCCCCCCAGTTGTTCTTACCTCAGTGATTCTGAAAACTCAGGGAAGTAACAGATACTTGATGCTTTATGTTGTTGTGTTTTCAGACAATTTGTTACCAAGTGCTGGATAACCAATACAGCTGTAAATAAGCCTTTTTCCAGAAGGATGGTCAGAAAACTATTTAGCTCTCTAAGAGGACATTATTCACCTCTCTTCAGGAGATGGTGGGTGATAACCTTGCCTTCCGGCTGTGTTCCCAGTGTCCCGGCTTTGCTACTAGTATATCAAATATGGGGCGGGAGAGAGGGATGACTCTCTTTTCAGCGCTGAACAATTAGGGAACAAACACAGCCAAAGTCCTTGACCCCCTGCAAGGCATTGATGAGTGGTTATTTGTGCTTGATTCTGAGTCATTACCGCACGACACCCCCACATGTGGTTTGCACAGAATTTATTGAGCAGCTTTCAATGATGAATAGAGTGAGAAACAGCGGGCAAAGGGTATGGTTATAACAGTACATAAATTTTATTTTCATTTGGCATGAAAGCACCTGATTTCCTTCAGCATGTCACAGTATTAGGCAGTGAAAGGCTGACAAATCTAGACTTTCATGAAGATGTTGTTTTGAATAGAAATGTCCCTTTGTCCCACTGGCCTCCAATGTTACAGATCATTTTGTTTTGATTTGTTTTTTTTTTAAATTACATTTTGGTTTGTATTAATTAAAAAGAAAACCAGAGCAAAAGCAACTGAAAAGTTTTGCCGAGATGAGGTTGATTATGCTGAAAACATTTCACTTACTTTTTTCCTGCAAGAAATAGGTGGTCTCAGGATGCAATGTTTTAGGGTTAGAGTTGACAAATACCTTGTTTGACAGTTAATAGACATGATTAAAGTGTTTACCAGGCAATGCTGATATACTATATTTAAAACCAAGGCACAAGCAATATACTCATTAATTATGTACAATCTGGCCACTAGTTAAAGAAGAGAATTTCAGGGTAGGAAGACAAGTTATTCATAGACAAAATATGTAAGAAATAATGTCAAGCTTGAATTATTGCCCTGTAAGAGACACACAAATATCTCAGCAACAGCCTCATGGCTGTCAAGTTCAAGACGTATTGTTTATTTGCATGCATGACAAAGGTGTTGCCAGTTTTTGCACTAGTAAAGTTTGCTTTCATGGCTTATTATCAGTTACTTAAAAATGGATTCCAGCTGAAGACATGATAATTGATTTCTCAGTGTGTGCTTATCTGAATTTTCTCAGATGACACCAAGTGACTTTATCTTAGTTTATTTTGTGCTATTATAACAAAATACCTTAGACTGAGTACTTTAGTTGAAAGTGAAGAGGTTTATTTGGCTCAAAGTTCTGGAGTTCTAAGAACTGGCCTTGGTTTCTAATAGGTCTCACAGTGATAGTATCAATGGTGTGTGAATGGTGTGTGTGTGTGTGTGTGTGTGTGTGTGTGTGTGTGTGTGTGTGACTGGTCGGGGAGAGGGGAGAGAGAGATAGAGATAGATAGATAGATAGAGAGAGAGAGAGAGAGAGAGAGAGAGAGAGAGATCATGATAAAAGAAGGTAAAGAGAATGAGCTGAGAAAGACAAACTTGATTTATAAAAACTCACTCTCAAAGGAATCAGTTTTGTTCCCAGAGCCCTAACTCACTCCATGACAAGCGTGAATCCTTTTTCTGGTGTGCCACACACAATACCTTCCGGGGAAGCTCTACTTCTTGAAGTTTCAACCAACTATCTCCCTTTCCTTTTACAGCGTGGGCTTAGAGTTCAGCACATGGAATTTTGAGAGGAAACCAAGGTGTTTATAGGAAACTTTTAACTGCCACATGGGTTCTAGTTCTATGGAATGTTAGAGACTTCACATTCTTTTAGTAGTACCCTTTCCTCTAGCATGTTGCTTGCCTGTAAGTAGGTAAACTCATTTTCAATGAAATAAAAGTGAGAGAGTGCTCATAGGATGTGATATCTACTTAACCAGTTGAGGCAAACTCTCAACTGAATTCCACAGATGACTAGATAATGTAAGAAGAGGTATGGGAATGGAGTACTGAGATTCTAATGTTTACAAGGGGTACAGAAATTTCAGAGTGACAGAAAATGGTGTGCCAAAATTCATCCATAACACCATAATTTAGAAAGAGTAAAGCAATATGTTTAATCTATCCTGAGTTTGTTTATAAATAAGTAGTCTTCCCCCTTTATGGTTTTCCTAGACTCAGATGTCTTGGCTATTTTATTGTTGGAAACGCCATACCAAGACTCGTGGAAGACTGTAGCTCTGGAGGAAGAAAGAATCATTTTAATGAAGTTGAGTGGTTGTGCTAGTCAATTTTTATGTCAACTTGACACAAACTATGGTCATATGTGAAGAAGGAGTTTTAAAAAGAAAATATCCCTATAGTATTGACCTGTATGTAAGTCTGTGGGGCATTTTCTTGAGTTATGATTGATGTAGGAAGGTCCAGCTCACTGTGAGTATCATCCTCCCCATGCACTGGTGGTCCTGGTCACTATAAGAAAATATGCTGAAGAAACCTTGGGAGCAAGCCAATAAGCAGCATTTCTTTATGGCCTATTGGTTGAAGGTTCTTGGCCTGTTTGAGTTCCTGCCCTGATTTCCTTCAGTGATTAATTATGATGTGAAAGTGTAGGTGAAATAACCCTTTCATCCCCAGGTTACTTATGGTCATGGTGTTTTACCACAGTAAGAGGACCCTTAATTAACAAAATGACCAATTGTGGTCCATTACATTGTCTCAATCATTGATTAGAGGGCGTTCTTTGGGGGTGAGAGCTCTAAGAAGTGACATTTCCAAATGAAAATGAGTGTACATTCTCTTGACTGAACATGACAGAAAAAGTCGAAGATGCCTAAGGAGAAGAGGAAAGAAAATCTTTTGATGGGTGAGTTTTTAAATATTCAGCTATGGCTATTGAGTTGAAGTTCCTTTTCTTGACATGCTGAAACTGCATGCTCTGGCAACATCACCAACTAGACATGTTGGTAGCCTTCCCTCGGCATTGGCTTAATAATTAAAATTTCTCTCAGTGAGGTTGGGAACATGGCCCTGGAATTACATATGGGTCTAGACACCAGGACTTCTGACCCTAGAAACACATCTTCCCTGGTGGCTTTGGAAAAAGTCTTGAGATGAGTTTTCACAGGCTCAGGCAGGGTCCTTCACCCATCTTCAAACCCATAAATTATCATGGTAAATGAGATGGAATCTGCAGACTGGCTATGGTTAAAACATACAGAGGTATGGTGATTTCCCCCAAGTCCCAGACTTAGTTCACAAAAGCAGTTATGCTTGCTGTGGAGAAGACAGATGACTGAGGGAGTGAAAGAAAATCATTGTAAACCTCGTGCCTGATAAGAGGTTTATGTTCCATTGGAAGCTCTGCCTCAGCTCCCCTTCTTCCCTCTCCAAACCCTGCCCCGAGAAAGCCCACCAAATGGCAGCTCCTCTCCCAGAGCTGCTCAAGACCATGCCTACAGGGTATTTATGCTTTGGTCTATAGACCTGCCATATGATTTCTCTTCCTTCCTTCCCCTGAGATCACACGGGAGTAATTTGCTCAGATTATACCTGGTCTTATCAATTCGGCTCCATTTGGCTTATTGCGTCTGCTGAGAAACCCATTATTAGGGATTCAAAATACTTACCAGTTTATTTAATAACTACAAAAGTACAAGTTTCAAAACAAGTGAAAGGATTTAGATATTTCCACATAGATACACAAATGGTCAACAAACAATAATGATTAGGGAAATGCAAAAACCATAATAAAATACTATTTTTTTTAATTAATTTATTTATTTATTTATTTTTGGTTTTTTCGAGACAGGGTTTCTCTGTGTCGCTTTGCACCTTTCCTGGAACTCACTTGGTAGCCCAGGCTGGCCTCGAACTCACAGCGATCCGCCTGCCTCTGCCTCCCGAGTGCTGGGATTAAAGGCGTGCGCCACCACCGCCCGGCATAAAATACTATTTTAAGAGGATGGATTCTCTTAAAAAAACAACAAACTAACAAATATGAAAAAAGATGTGGAGGAAGGAAATTGAAACTCTTGTGAACTACTGGTTGGAATGTGAAGTGGTATGGTTGCCACAGTTAAGAGGTACAGTGGCTCTTTGAAAAAAATTAAAAATAGAATCACCACACAGTCCAATAACTCTACTTCTGGATTTATAGCTAAAAGAATTTAAATCAGGAATGCAAAGAAATTTTTATGTAGTTATGCTCATAGCACATTAACTGGAAGAGGCAAAATGTAGATAGAAGTAATCCATAGCTCATCAATGGATCAATGGATAAACAGAGTGTAATTGTGTCCACACAAGGAAATGCAATTGAGTCTTCTCATGCAAAGACACCGACAGTCTAAGGACTTAAGATCATTACATTGAATGCAAAAAGAACAAGATAATACATACTACATGAGGGACAGGGAGCAGACTGAGGGCAGCAGGAGTTCATGGAGACAGTGTGCAGTGGGGATGTGTTCTTTTATAATTTAGATTTATTTTATGTGCAGTGTTTTGCCTATGGGATGTGCACCATGTGTACATATGGTGCCTTTGGGATCAGAAGAGTCCACTGATCCATTGGAACTGGAGTCATACATGGTTAGGAACCACCTTTGTGAGTGCTGGAAACCTAATTTGGGTCCTCTGGAAGAGCAGCAAGTGCTCTTGACTTCTGAGCCATATGTCCAGACCTTCAGTGGGTAGTTTTAGCTTTGCATGAGCAGTATGGTGGGGATAGCAGCACAGATGAAGATACTTTAGTGTCATGGGTGATACACTTAATGGTTAAGATAGAAAGACAAAATATACTGAAAAAAGGGGCAGTAATTTTTATCTTTATCTTACCAAAACTAAAACAGATGTGCATACCACAGAATTTCAGCAAAGATGAAATCAGTTTGGTGTGGGTTTTTGTTGTTGTTGTTGTTTTTTTGTTTGTTTGTTTGTTTTCTAAAAAAAAATCTCCACTTACTCTGTAGGGATGTCTGAGCACCTTTCATCCAAATACTCTGGGAAGAGCTGGTGGTCCCTGCATGCCTCTACACTCAGAGTCATTACAGTTCAGTCTAGGACACCCATGAGCTGGTTGTGCTAAGAACTGCTGCTGTGTGTTATAGCAAGAAAAGGTGGTTTGAAAAGAAGGAATCTGGAAAATGTGTTCTAACACCAGTGCAAATTAGGTCAGAAGCTTTACTGAATTAATGAGACAGTTATTTCCTGGGTCTTCATACAGGGCTGAGGTCATTGCAATCCCCAGGCCAAGTCATCACCATCACTGCAAAAGTAAGCTTCCTACTTTCACTGGTAACATGAGTGCTACCTGGATGATAATTCCATCTATGAGATGAGTTCAGTCAACACTGTAGTTCGATTGTCACGTGCTGTTGATTATCCTTTTCTGCAGATCATAACTCTACAAGTTCCAAACAGCTCAGTTGTAGTAAATCGCCCAGCAGATGCATGGCGAGGAACCTAACGCTGCAGGCCAGACAATGTGCATCTGATTGACCTCTAGTCTCTGTCTGGGCCATCCTCAAATCAAATGACTGTAGAGCGCCGCTTAAAACATCCAATGAAAATAACAACACCGAATAACATCAGTTCTCGGGGATGGGAAATGAAATCAGGTAATATTTGGTATGCTCCCAAATCACTGTTAGCCTCTTCCTGTGCCAGCTTCTTCCATCTTCCGCATTCTACATGTGGTTCCAAGCTGGTGCCTGAATCAAGGCCTGACCAGCCCCTACATTCTCCTATTCAGGGCACTGCTACCGTGCCACTGGGTCTTGAACTAGTGGATGCTGTTAGGGTCAGACAAGTAAAACAAGAATAGCAACAAAGGCTCCAATGACAGACAAGATACAAAGGTCCACAACCGAGCCTCGTCTTGGCAGAGGCGAGAAAAATGCCATCTTTTCTCTTTCTTAAAGCCACCTATTTTTACATGTAACAAGGAAGGAGGAATTGGGACTAGTTGAGGCAAGAAAGAGAACCAGCTGGAGTCAGGTAAGGTGCCCTTAGGAAGGCAGTAAGGGAGAGGAACAGACAAAAATGTAATGACACACGGAGTATGATGCCATGGTGAAACACTCTTTGTGTGCTAACCTATGAAGAATAATCTCAATTCTTGAGTCAAGTGTAGCAATGATATACACAGCCAAGTTTGGGCCAGTTTCTTCTGGAAAATAGGTGGATTCTTCTTATTTGCTGTTGGCAAAGCTCTCAGCCATATTTAAAAAAATATCATTCTGCCATTTTCCCACAGTACTGTCTCTGGTGTCTCTCTCATCCTGCTCCTTGACTGTTCCCATAACTGAGGGAGAAGTAATTGAATGAGCTAAATCCGGTGATTTTACAGGTGTATGTTTGGCATTCATTTTCCTTTCTGTTCACGTACCGGAGATTACTGCCTCCTCTCATAAAATAATTTATTCCATCATAACTTTTATTTTAATGGTCACCATATTTTTGAATACATTAGTCTGTCTAAGTGACTAAATCATCTGTCATTCTGTTGTGGAGCTTTTTGCTAATGTTTTAGTTCTTTGCCAAATAAATTAGTGTTGTATTTGTTTCCAGGCAGACGTAAGCTGGCAAAGCCTGATGTGTGTAAGTCCCTGAAGGAAAGGTTCACAGAGCATTTGAATTCCTTCAGGCTATAAATCCAGCCATATTACTCATGACTCTATCTTTTTGGAAACTGGAGTCTAGCAGAGGATACAAAAACATAGTGTTAAATCAACTGGAGACCCCAAACATTTTCCCATGATGCCCTTCCTACACACACACACACACACACACACACACACACACACACACACTACATTGCTGGCATCATTCCTAGTTCCTAGACTCTCTACCATGATGATTACTGCCTCCTCTCATAAAATAATTTATTCCATCATAACTTTTATTTTAATGGTCACCATATTTTTGAATACATTAGTCTGTCTAAGTGACTAAATCATCTGTCATTCTGTTGTGGACATATAGCATACACATATAGCAGATGTTTTTAAAATGTATGTATGTGTGTGTGTGTGTGTGTGTGTGTGTGTGTGTGTGTGTGTGTTTATATGCTTATGCCATGGCAAGACTGTGGAGGTCAGAGGGCAACTTGTGACAATCATTTCTCTCCTACTATGTGAGTCCTGGGCATTGAACTCAGGCTGTCAGGCTTGGCCACAGCCTTTACTCTCTAAGCCATGTTTTTTCGAATAGTTGATGTGATTTCATGAAATTATTTCAGATTTTACTTACTGCTTTCAGAGTGATTTAGCCATGACCTGGCAAAGCATTTAAGAAACAACCAGGAAATTGCAGATTCAATTCATCGAACAACCTTGCTTTGCAACTCACTGGCTTCTTCTAGATGAACACTTCTCAACACCAGACATCTCCAGCCAGAGGCAAGCAGTCAACCCTAACAAGAACCTCAACCAGAATCTTGTCTCTTGTGTTTCTGATCTCTTGGAAGCTGCATTGTCATCCACCAAACTGACCAAGCAGAAACCCAGAGGTCAGGATGCGGATGCATCCTCAGGAAAGGAAGAGAGGAACAGCGGCTGCCAGGCCTTAATTATTCTTGACATCTTAATTTCCTTGAATCCATTTCCTTCTTTCCACATCTGTGGCCATCATCTTATTCAGGAATCAATAATCTTTGAGGTTCTGTGTTATCCTCTTCGGTCCCACAATCCTTATGGTGTGGCCAGGACAACTGTTATGAAATTTGAATCCGGACACATACACCCTCTGATCTCTTATTCAATGCCTTCTCATCCAGGATAAAATAAGCTCTGTATTGAAAATCTTCCCACTCTTAGCTTTCCTTGTATCTGAGTCTCATTTCTTAGTGTTCACCTCCATTCAGTGTTCCAATAAGAGGGATTCTTTATAATTCTCTAACATAACCACCCTCTTCTCTCTTTCCTCATCCAGCTTTTTCTCTCATGGGTTTTTTACTTTGTCTAGAGGCTTCCAATCACACCCCTTTCCCCCCTGCCCTTCATTTTGTCCTTGAAGACCCAGTTTGGGAATCATTTTCTCTAGGAAGTTTCTCTTTAAAGGTTTGTAGACACATCTACAAAGCAATTCACCATGCACCTTATGCTTACCATCTTACCCTCGGCCCACTTGCCCTCTTAAGTCTCCCAGTAAACTGTGTAGAGCTTCAAGACTCTAGGCTCTGTGGAGTTTCTGCCATGATTCTATAGAGACAGAGTTACTTGATGATTTCTCCACCTTTCCCCAGTATACCCTCTTTTTCCATTTCACATATTTATTGAAGTTTTTAATGGAGAAATCAATTAATATTAGTGAGCAATCACCAGACATAAAAATCATAGATATATGACAGACACTGGAGTCCTGATAGCCAATGAGATAGTGCTCTGCACAGCTGATCAAGAGTCTTTTGTAGTCCATGGCTAGGGAGGACATAGGCCCCAGGGGAAACCTAATTTTTTTTTTTGCCCAATTGTCCTGTTGTCAAATTGCCACATACATATTTATGTTTACACCTGTTGATCTGTGCTGCTCTCAACTGTGGTCAGAGAAGCTTCTCTTGCCTTGGGCAACAGCTAATGCAAAGCCTCCTAACTGGTCCAAGCGTTGAGAAGAAGTGACTGTGAGTGTTCAGTGACATCTACATCACACACACACCACTGCCCATGGAACATTCTGGAAGGTGGAAAAAGCCAGATGATATGGGATAGTTCTGTAAAAAGACTTCTGGATGTGATGTAGCCAATGCAATCACAAACTCACAGGGGTACAAGCCTTACATAAGACCAATCTAGCCAAATTTTCACCACAGATGGGGGAGGGGCCCATGAGGACCCACCCTTGACTGGGGAGCTATTAGCATTTGATAGCTGTTGAGAAAGGGAGTCAATTTTCTTCAGGGTTGTAGACTCTGGAAGCTCGCATGCTCCAGTAGATGCTCCCATAATAGTCATTCACATATAGGCAGGACTAATTGAACTCATTGCATTACACACACACACACACACAAAAAAAAAAAAAGAGAACAAGAGGTTGGTAGGGGGCAGTTGCAGGGATTCTGGAGAAGTTGTAGTATGGGAGAGAGAGGTGGATACAATCAAAATAGATTTTGTACACAAAAATCTTTCTTAAAACTTGTGTTATTTAAAGAATTCAGAATTATGAATCACAGAACATGCCGAGAGATGCGTTTTTGTGCATGATTTTGCCTCTTTAAGTACTGTGATTCAACCAAGCACAATGATTTTGCATATCATTTTGAAGTTAATACATTTTTAAGTTCATGTGGTGTTTTCCACCTATAATCCCAGTACCTAGGAGGCTGAGGCTGGAGGATTGCCACCAGTTTGAGGCCAACCTGAAACACAAAGTGAGCTGTAGACTCATCTGGGTGACAGGACCTCCCCCTGTCACAAACAAGTGAACAAACACCCCAAAGCGAAAACAGAACAAGAAAGCTAAGGAAGCAGTTCATGAATCATTAGAAGATTATTTTGAACCCAGTAGGTCATTCTCTGTTCATGTCAACTACTTTTCGAATGTATTATTGAGATATATTATTGTTTATATCTATTGTTGTTTGTTATTTTCTTATTTCATTATGTTACCAAGCACTCCAATGTGCTGTGAAGCCTTACATTGGACTCATTCAACTTACCTGTATGTCTTCTTTTTTTCCCCCTTGAGATCTTGTATCATTGGAAGTCATGTTAATTTTAGATGGTGATTGTCCATGTGTCCTGTGGTTTAGCTATTCACTCCACAAACACTGTTTAAATTCCTACTATGTGCCATAGATCATAGATCCACTATGTGCCATAGTTCCTACTATGTGCCCATAATCTTCATAGATATTTGTTTTTGCAGAAATGAGTAAAATAAAGGAAAATCTGTCGCTTTATAGAGCACAACTTGTAATGGCCAAGCAATACCATATTAAAGGTGAATAAAATACATATCATGTTAAATAAAGCAAAGGATTACTATTATTTAATACAAAGAAGTGAAGAGACATATAATTTTAGAGATTAAAACCTTGTTAGTCACAAGACAGTATTGGGGAAAGAGCTGAAGGAGTGCTAGGCATAAGCAGTGAAGATGTCTGGGTGAAGAACGTCTGAAGAAGGAGAAATCCTGGAGACAATCTTTGCAGAAGCTGGTTTGCCAGTGTGTGACAAGATTACAAATATTCAGCAGTAAGAAATTAACCAGAGGAGGATAGAACACGAAGGTGAACTACTTACATCACCAGATTGTCCATGTTGGCTTTATAAGTCATTAAGGACAATGCAGCTTATGTTGAATGAGGTGGTAGACACTTCTTGGAGCAGAGGAGCATGTTCTGATTCAAAGGATTGTCCTCGCTGCTGTAATGACAGGTGCTGAAGGGGTGTGATGGTCAAGCAGGATACTCAACTGTTGTTCAAATCTTAGATGGTCTTATAATAAAAAACCCAGAGCCAGACATAAGGGTGAAAGCTGAAAGATCAGAGAAGCAGAGCAAGCCACAGCCACCACTTATTACCTCACCAATTCCACGAATCCTCTGACTGAAATCTTTGAGTCTTGACCCGAAATGGTCTCAGCTGAACTGCTTTAGTTCCTGTTTTCTTACACCTTATATACTTTTCTCCACCCTACAGCCACTTCCTGGGATTAAAGTCATGTGTGCTTCCCAGTACTGGGATTAAAGGTGTGTGCCATCACTGCCTGGCTCTGTTCCGAGTGTGGCCTTGAACTCACAGAGATCCAGACCAATCTCTGCCTCCTGGGTGATAGGATTAAAGGTGTGTGCCACCACTGTCTGGCCTCTATGTCTAATCTAGTGGCTGGCTCTGTCCTCTGATCTCCAGGCAAGTTTATTAGGGTACACAATATATCAGCACAATCAACTAGAGGCCAATTGTGGTACAAGTGGAAAATGATGATGGCTATGGCCTCAGTGGTAGTTGTGGAGAGGTGTGATGTGGCTGGAGTAGAAGCACATCCTCTGGTTTGGGTGCACTCATTCAAGCTCTTTCATTCAAGCAAAGGAGACATACTCATTTGGAAGCCCAGAGGAAGGGAAATTTAATATTTCTCACAAATTCACCTTTCAGTGGTAATTAGATATGAGAGAACAGAAAGAGATTCATCTAGTTAATTACTCTTTTTTTTGGGGTGGGGATGGGGGTTTCGAGACAGGGTTTCTCTGTGTAGTTGTGGTGCCTGTCCTGGATCTTGATCTATAGACCAGGCTGGCTTCGAACTCACAAAAATCTGCCTGCCTCTGTCTCCCGACTGCTGGGATTAAAGGTGTGTGCCACCACCGCCCGGCTTTTATCTAGTCAATTACTTTTAAGCACACCTACTGTATTCTGTAGGCCTTAATGGTCTTTGGTACAGTATAAGATTTGCTAGAGTATGCTCACATAATTTCCTCTAAATTTTGTCAATTTGGGGCTTTTAAAAAAATAGTTGTAAATGGGTAAAAGTGGTTCTGGCATTTGTCTTTGATCTTCACATAAACAAGGCCCTTGTGAAGAAATTAATACCATACATGTGATGACAAACCGCTAAATTCATTTCATGAAAATACTTTTCTATTCTCTTTGAAAGACACCGATAACAAAAAGCTGTGGATTACAATAATTACAGCCATGTTCATCTAAATGGACTTCCTTTAACTATTCTGTTATGGGCTGGCAAGATGGCAAAGCAGGTTAAGTGACAACTGCACAGCCTGAGTTCGAACTCACATCGTGGAACAGACTCCACAAGTTGTTGTCTGACCTCCACATGTGTATGTGGGACATGACATGTGCACACCCACACACATTCAGACATACAAAAATTAATATACATGTATACACATTCTAGTTGACACTACCATGTTGTTAAAAATTTTGGCTGTATTATGGTTGTACTTGAAAATGACAGTTCCTACATGTAACTCATATCTTCACAAACCAGTCACTCTCCAGTGTTCATTAGTGACATTTACTGTATTATAACTCAGTCTGCCTTCAGTGAATACTCTTCAGCATAGTCAGAAAAGAAACATTACATTCTGAGTCTTAAATACGAATTTCACATGATTTAGAATCAAGCAATGTGTGCACATTAAAAACTCTACAAAATGGAAGCATGAAGAAAATGAAAATAGTTGCAAAGGTATTTATTGAGAAATAGTAAAGATGTACATATTTTTTACAAGCTTTTAATATTAATTTACATTTCTTTAAATTATGTAGGCCCCAATAATCTATAACTTTACTAATACATAACAGAAACCCTTGACTTTGACTGTGAGATCCCTAGAACACCACCATAATTAGGAGTCAAAATGCAACTTTGGCTCATGATGCTTATATTTGTATTGAAAAGAAATACTAAATGCCGTATTCACTGAGAATGTAGGCTTGTCACAAGCAAGTAGGCTTCACAAAAACTTCACAGTAAGGCATGCTGTTGAAGCTATTTTGATCTTTGCTCACCAGACAGTTAGTACCTATTTTTGTGCACAGACCATACAATCTTAAAATCTTATTTTTTAAACTCTGAATTGGATTGACACATTTCTTCAGGGTTTTATCATCTTATGCTATAATATTGTAGTCAGGCCACCTATTTTATTACTCAAGTGATAGGGTTTTGATATATTTAAGGTGCAATATAAGGCAGTTATTTTTTCTAATATATCAAGCTTGAATATGTAATAGTCCAAACCCCATCTGAGTTGGAGGACAGTTTTCAAACTCATTTCCAACAAGGCATGATATTCTACATAAAAACAGAATGCAGGAACTACCCATGGGGATGGTTTTCTTTATTTCTAGTTGACTGATATTATGTTTCGTTTTGTTTTTCAGAAAGAAAGAGTATTTTTCTGTCCTTAGGTGCGAAGGGAAGAATTGTAGTTTGAGCCTGCGCAAAGTCACATGACCAGGTTGGGCCAATGGCTTTCTGACTGCCATCATTGCTGTTCTGGATAGAGAATTTGTTTTCCATCAACCCCACTTGTAGGTGTTATACTGGCTGTCTCCCCTAGACAGATACTTGGGTGGAGGATGGGAGAAGATGTGTGAGAAGTATCATGGAGGATGCCAACAGCCAGCCCTTGGAATCTTAGGGAAAGTTGAATCTGTCTGGCCCTCAAGTAGAGCAGTGTTAGAAGCTTTGTTCATCAGATTTCAAAAAAGAATCACAACTTTTGATGCAGGGTCACAAGTTTATCAATGAAAGAAACTAGCTGTGTGCTAAAGTAAGTTCATCTTAGTCATAGTAATAAATATTTAAGGTTTAAGTGCACAAATGAGTACTGGTAATAAAAAAATAGTCTTTAACCTTTTAACCGTTTTTAAGCTGAAGACCAGCAGAAGTGTAAAATTTATTATTAATATTATTAGGATTAAAATATTTCAATCATAATTTGCCACTGTAGCATTATGGGAAAGGGTAGTCAAAAGCCACAACATTTAAAAAATAAGGATCATATAAGAAGTCCCTATCTTATGCAGAATTATCTCATTATCTTTCTACACTACACAGGGCCTTATCATTCTCTAAAGAAATATAGCTCTCTAGAGTATTCATTGTGATGTTTGAGCAAAGCATTGGTCTTATTTAAGCTGCAGAAGTCTCAGGTGATGACTTATCATGAACTAGCCTCAGATGAGGGGCACTGACTAACAGCTGGACTCTAGGGTCTGTCTGATGCCGTTCAGAACATAGGGCTTCAGGTGCTTACATCATTAGAATATTTTACTTCTTGAAGTCTTAAATTTCCACAAGGCAAACCATGTCATAGCCAATGAGAGAATCTGTATCATGTTACCAACACGGGCTACACACCAACAAAACAAAAAGACAGGTAGACGCAATGATGACAGGCTCTCCCAGCAATGAATGCAGACATTGTTCAGCAACCATATAAAAGGAAATCAATGTATTCCTGTCTGTAGATAGGGAGATCCTGGATTGATGTGTTCCAAGGAGAGCTAATCCCTTTTACTGTTGAGATCTGGTGATGTCGTCAAGATCTAGCTTGTTTGATAATTAATTTATGATTATATTCTATAAAGATTTTTCACAGACTCAGTGTTTCTTCCCTATCTATCTGGTATACCTGCCTTCTATCACCTATGGTATTCACTTTTGCAATGGCATGGGAGACAAATGTACTTTATTGTATTTACTCAATGTATATTTTGAGCCATAACCATAGCACATTCTAAAAATGACTTGAATAATAATGATTTGCACCATAATATCTTCCTCTAAGTAATTTACACATACTCAGAATTTTAAACTAAAATTTGGTAAATTGACATGAATATGGCTCTTAGTTTTCTTCCAGGAAACTGTAAGAAAGGATACTTGAGACTTCAACATATATTTCGCTTTCTAAATAAAGAACCCACTGTTTCCCAAGCCTTTTGCTTATGAGCGGATGTTCAGCTAGTTGACTCTTAACCAATTACTGGAATCATTCAAAACCCAAATAAAATGCAAGCCTTCTTGTATTATTATTGTTGATTTTTCATTCTAACAAATCCTCAGTTTGTTGATGATTCAGTATTAAACTGATAGCTTGAATTTTCAATTTGGTCATGTGAAGAATTATTACAAATTTTTTGTTTGTTTGTTTTTTGGTTTTTTGGTTGTTTGTTTTGTCTTTCATTATCTACAGAGACTTTAACCAAAGTTACATTGTAACACACAAACGCTGTCTTGTCTTTAAGGCACAACACATCAGTATGAACATTCTCTTTGCCAAACTTAAAAAAGAGACAATATTATATTCCCATTTCCCTGGCCCTCTTCCCGCCCCAACAAATAAAAGAAAAATTGCATCCACTTTCAGAGTCAGCTGCTAATAAAGTCACAGTAAATTATTTCCATCAATAATTTACACAAATTACAGGTCTAGATAGGACTGTCATTATACAGTCTGAGTGCATTCAGATTTTCTGGGCTAGGTAGGCTAAAAGTCAGATTCAAACCTCAGGGTTGAGAAGAGCTCCCATTGTGAGGAATGTTTTCGACCACCTTGTCAGAGGCAGAACAGGTGCTGTGGCTCGGGAGGGTTTGAGTTCTTTACTAAAGCTGTTAATTCCAGTTAGGACTCATTTGGTGTGTGTCAGCAACCTCCACAGACTTTTTTTCAAACCATGAAAGTATTGTAAAGATAATAAGACCATAGAGTTTCCTTTCTGTAGCACTAAAGTTTAATTCCATTCAGCAACCTGAGTTCTTCACTCTGGAGTTTTCATTCCACATATGATTTCATCCATTAAGACCATTTATATGTGTAGAAGAAGCCAGTGGCATTGGATCACACATAAAAATTCAGTGTACTTGAAATATAAAAAAAAATGGATCCCCAGCTAGAGAATACAGTTACAAATACTCTAATTCCAGTGCTTGATGTAGAGCCAAAAGGTCCGAGTGGCTTGATATCCTCCAGAAGGGCATGTTGTGCTGTGTGGCCGAAACAAGGGGAGAGGAGAGAGGGGGAGGGTAGGAATGAAGAATGGAGACAGATCATAACCATAATCTCAAGGAGACAGCAGCACACATCAGGATGTAGTGTTCACCCAAATTCAAAGGAGGAAGTTTAATGGAGGGAGAGCCACAGGTGGAGGTCTGATACTACCAATGTAGAATTTTCTAAGGAATCAAGAAATAGATCTGAACTGGACTTTAATGTATAACAGCCAATACTGAGTCTCCTTCATGATTTAATCTCTACTCTGTAAATCAACATTACCAAGGTCAACGCTGGGGAGAGCAAGATGGCCTAGAAATCCTGCATGAATGAGGGATAAACTATCCATCAGCACACTACTTTTAAAAGTTGATTTCTTGGTTAAAAATAAAATAAAATTACATTATAATCTTCCTAAACTCATAGGTCTTTGACAATTTGAGAAGGAAAAAAGAGTGAATTCCTACCTATGCAACAAACAATTTGGAGTTGAACTAAATGAATATTAGAATTGATAATATTCATACTTGTCTAGGATAAGTAATAGCTTAAACTAGTAGATGGCTTGGTTTATTTGACTAGTTCAAGACTGAGAGGGAGAGGACTTAAACTTAGAGTCTTAATGGGGACATACAATCCCCGTGCGGAGAGAAAACTTTTAGATGTTATACTGGATTGTGGTCTCTAGAGATGCACTACAGATGTGGCATTCAGGGTTTGCAGGGAAGACTTATTGGAAATAATATCTGAGGAGACCTCATTGGAAATAATACAATGAAAAAATATACTATAGTAAATTACAAAGCAATGGCATTTTTGGTTAACTTGAACTTAAAACATCTTCTAGAACATATGTAAATGGAATGTAGTCTGTAGGCAGTGGAAATATATACGTTGAAAAAGATATGTTAACATGAAGCTGTATTGTAATCACTATTGCTATATAATTGTTTGCTGTCCAGTATGGTAGCCACCAACTACACGTGGTTATGAGTATTTGAAATATGTTTAGTCCAATTTAAAATACAATTTGAATTTCAAAACCAAGGCCAACACAGGAATATAGACATCATGTCAATAATTCTTATATAGACTAAGTGTTGATAAATAATATTTGGGACAGATTGGGCCAATTAATAGATATTATTTAAGCTGACTCTACTTGTTCTTTCTCTTGAATGTGGCTTTTAGAAAAATTAAAATTTACATATACATCTCATGTTGTGTATCTTGAGAGGAGAGAACAGTTAACATTCTTATTGCTAAGATTTGACTCTCCCTCCCTTAAATTTCACAAATACAGGTTTTAGTTCATTAGAGCAAAGAATTTTGAGGAGTGTAACATTTTGCGCTTCAGCTCAGATCTATTTGTAATAATGAAACAGTACTCAGTACGTCTGCACATGCGATTACTTCTACATTCAAAGAAAAGCATGCATTCTGGGTACCAGGGAAACCAGCCACCTGTGTTTCCAAATAGAATCACAGCCTTCACCCATCACCCAAACTGTACATACATAAACAACCATTTGAAAATAGCATTCTATCCAAAGTTTTGATCCATTTGGAGTCAAGCTATTTGCCCTCGAAGCTGCAAAGCAGAGGGCATCACCCTTAATCTACCATTCCCAGTGTGGTTAACTAACATGGACTTGATAAATCTTAATTCTGAAAGGTACACATTGTTATTGGCTTGTAAATGTGTGCTTTATTAGTTCTAACCAGAGATAACTTTTACATAGGCTAAAGACACACTCCTGTCTGTCTAAGGGTCTCTTTGCTATGTGTGATTATGGTGCCAATATGGAAAATTAAAATCACGAACTCCCATGAAATAGACATCCATAAACTCCAGAGAAGACGGTAACTGTGTGAGACTTAAACACCTCAAGCAGCAGGCAGCAGGGCAGGTTGGGTTGTTTGAGGCTGCAGGGCTGACCTTATACAGAATATCCTTGGGACCAGTGTGCTGTCTTGAGTCACAACCACTAATTAACACTCAGGGAGTTCCATGTCACCAGCTCTCGTAACAGAATGGGAAAGCACAGGGAATCTAGGGGACAGCTGCTGATGATGCCTGCAAACCTTCTGAAGTAGAACCCTTTTCCTTCCTTCAGTTTGTTGGGTTTGAGCTGACTGGATATATCAATCATTTATCTTTCTGTTATGGTCATAAACTCTTCTATGAAACTGTTCATTCTGATTATTCTATAGAAAACAGAAATTGGGTCTACATTGTGATATGTGTGTTTAGTGGAGGCTTTATTAGAAAGTGATTTAGACAGCCCACAGATGAGAAGTATAACATTCTCTTTATAAGCTAAAATGTCATTTATAGTTTCTTTTATTTTGCGGCCCTTCAGTGAAGAAAGTAGAGGGTAGAGGTTTGTGTTGTTTGGTGTGGAAAACAAACTTCATATCATTCCTCTTCTGATGCTGATCCAATCACTTAGTGATTTTACAACTACCCTGATTCCTCATCAGAAATATGCATCAGATAAAAACCTTATTTAAATCAGTAGGGCCTATGAGATCTTCTGAGTATGCTCAAAGCCTCAAATACCAGTGACTCATTGAAACATGTGAGAAACCTCTAGATAGGAGGAAGATTGCCAGTAAGACTCTAAGACAAGTTGGCACAAAAAATATGAATGACACACCCATTCCAACCATACTGGTGAAGGCCTCTTACAAGTTCTCTTTCAGCTATCAAGTATGTCTTCAGCATTTATTATCAAGGAACCCATCTGTCTCCAGGCACTCACAAGGAACATGTGGCATTTGAGAGTCATGGGCCCCCCTCACTGACTGTGCTATGAGCTTATTAAAGTTCTTCATCTGGTATATTTCATGAGTTTTTTTTAATCTATCTTTATGTGCACTGTATGTGTGTGTGTTAAATATATGGTCTAAATGTATTAATATATTTCTTATATATTTACATACATTTAAATAAATAACAATGAATTATCCTGTATTTCCTATCAAATTCCAGGCATAAAATGCTAGACTCCAAATGGTTTATTTGCAGGTCAACATTGACTCTCTCATGCTCTTATTGATTTGCATCTATAAATGTCAATCACTTGTCAAGCTGCCAAAGTACAGGAATGCAAACAAAAAGGCTTTCACTAGAGGTATCACACCAACACTGTTTGAGACAGGTTACCTTTTTCGCTGCCTGCTCTTCTTCTACACCATCCCCAATTACAACATACACTACTTTTCTGCCAAACCTTTGCATTATTCGTTCAAAGCAACTTTCTTTTCCTGGAAGATAAATGAGATAAAGTTCAGAGCGAAATTACCTGCTTAGCTGCATGCTCCTCATCTCGGCCATCTCCAATCACAACATAAGTTATGTTAGTGCCAAATCTGGACACTATACGCTCAAAACAGCTTTCCTTGCCTGAAAAACAATGCATTGCTTATTCTTCCGGCCACGGTACTCATTAACCTAGAGATTCACAAAGTGTTAAATTAATGTCTCTTGAACAGCATTTGAGTGCGCTTATGACCTTACGACCCCGACGTTTACAAATCAATCCACACATCTAGATAAGATTGCTTTTAATTTAGGATAGGTTATTAAACAAGCATTTTTGATAGTCTAAGAAAGACAGTAGGCTTGAGAATGTGACCCTGATAAAATGTTAGTGTGTTTTTTGAACTCTACTGCAAGAGTAGTCAAACAACTTTTACAGGCAAATAGAAGTTTCTACAGCATGTGTTTAATTCTAAGAACCAATTTTATCTAATTTATCTTTTGGATAGGCAAGTCAGTTGGGGAAAATTGAAGTCTCATCTCTAAGCAAAGAGGAAATACTAGCAGATTTACCTTGATAAATGACTCCTTTAAAAAAGTGTGTGAGAGCACATATAGCCAGATTAATTATATCAAGCGTGCTGTCCAACTGACCACAGCAGTAACCACAGTAGATTTGCTGATTGCACCCTGAGGTATTGCTGTGGAGATCTTGCTCATGCTTTTATCTTTACAACATTGGCATCTTTTCCTGAATTTCATTCCAAGAATGTTCTTGTAGCCATCACTACTTTTGACTTTTTTCTTTTTTAATCTGCTAGTTCAGAATGCTAAAACAAAAATTACTAGTGACAAAGGAAAAATAATAATTACTTTCGTGGATTAGATGGAACAAATTTGGTCAACAGGAAGAATATCAACCTTTAAGTAACAGAAATGTTTATTTGGATGAAAAATCGTTTGTGTTGTCAAAAAGAAAAATCACATTCTGTCAGTTCTATGAGTATAGTATATGTGTCTTCATAGAACATAGTATGGGATTGGAATCTAGGCTCTGATTTGTAGTGTGCATGACAATGTGACCTAGACTTTAAGAAAGTTTGGCTCTCCCTAACTGTTCTCTCCAAATGGCTGCAACTTTCACAAGACCTAGGGCTAGCTATGTTGGTGGGAGATTTTAGGATTTTGAACTTGTTGAAGTGGCAGCAGACAATTTTGCTGCCCTTTGGGACACATTACATAACCTATTTATTCTCTCAGACGTGTCCTCCACAGACAGTGGGCCATGTATTCTGTCTTCTTGTAACTCTCTAAGGATGGCAGACAGAACTTGATGACGTTTGCTTTGGAATGACAGTTGGAAGTCAGACTCTGCAAACAATATTTAAAGATGAAGATAGCTCTATAAATGTAGTTTACCTAGGAGGCTGTAGTTATTTGAGTCTTGTGTATTGAGGAGAAATGTATATTCCAGACACTCATGTAATGAATACTAAAAGTACATATCCTGCTTTATGAAAAATTTTCACTTGTTCATGAAATTATTTTTTGGATTAATGGTGGAGTTAATCAGACACTTTCCAATGATGCCAAAATAGTATTATTAATTTTAACTTTAGATCAGTATTATTGAATATGCAAAGATGTCATCCTGTTTCATATTAATTGAACAATTAAACACTGTGGCTGGAGCATGTATTACTCAGACAATATATGCTAGAATACTGTGTAAAATGGGCAGAATGGGTTAGGATTGCCTAAATACTAAGTTCAGCATTTTACTAGCCAAGAGTTCCTGTGAAACATAAACATATACCATGAATGACACATGATTTTGTTATTTGAAGTGTTACCAAATTTTCTGGGTGTGTTAATGGAACGTTGATTAAAAGAGAATCATGCAGAAATATAAATACGCTTGTGGAACACTCCAATCACAGATGTGACTACATGCTGTACACAATTTCAAATCGTTTCCTTACCTATTTTAGTTGCACTGTAAATGTTCTCAATGGGAAAAGCACCTCCTAGGCTGTAGAGCAGAACCTTCGCAAGAGCAGGGATCAGCTGGGTCGTCGTTACCAAGACATTTACACAGTTACTCCTAACAGGGATGAAATGCACGGGTTTGCTTTCTAGTAGTAAACAACTCCTACCAGTACGATTGAGAATTGCCGCTGTTGTTTCTAAGTTCTGTAAGAAATCACCTCTTTCAGTATTTCACCACCAGTGCTATCGGCCAACAGATGCTCCCTCAAGCGGCAGAGTATTAAGGATAACAAACAAACCAAGACCATTTTCTGACATTTGACAGTCTCCATAATGTTTTGTCAGAGCTAGATTCTATTCAAAGTCATTTAACTCTTAAATGATGAGAAGAAAGCGGAGTGAAGTAAGACACAGGCCTTTTAAGTTTGAAGAGGTGGTTTGGAAAGGACGTTTTACCATTTATTAACATGTGATATTAGTAGTTATGCCATCTTTCAAAACTATCAACACTCTACAGCAGAAATTTGTAAAGGACAAATATAAAGAAGGAAATGAGAAATGTCACTGACTAATTACACATTCAGAGATAGCTTCTGTCTTCATTTGCAAATTTATTTTCCCACTAGGAATTATACTATCTATATAATCTCTTTTATCTGCTATCCTCATATTATCTACAAGCAATCTCTTTTGCCAATTGGTGCAACATGTTTAGGTGGCTTTTAGTTCCTCATGAGTGTGTATATAATGCTATCTTGAGTTTTTTTTTCCTTCCTATACTTGGAATTATTTTCTTAGTAAATACCCACAGAACAAGTGATAAAACAGTAACTCAACTTTGCTGATAACTCTGACTTTCCCTACATTTTTGGGTTTTGTGTAAATTTCAAATATGTGTTAGTGCTAAAGTATATGGATAACTTAGCAAGTGTCAGACAGAGTAACTAAGCAGTTGGTAGATGTTGGCTTATTATTCTCAGGCCTTCTTTCCATTCATTTATTCATTCTTAAGGTCACATTTTTGAGATGGCTTTAAGTTCATTTATAAAAAAAAATATAAATGAGCTGTTGATTTAATTCTTGGAGGAATGCACATGACTGTATACAATTTCAAAGTTTTCATTTCTCAGAGTCCCTGACCTCTGGTTGATATGTCACAGTTACAGACATCATGATGCTGCAAGTTCCATGCCCAAGCAGCTTTAATTGCCAGACAATTCTTGCATATAGAATTAAAGGCCCTTCTTGCGATTCTTACACACTCACCCAGATTCTCACATTTGTAGATACAGAGTAAAATCTAACTCATTTGGGCCCAACATTTCAAACAGTTTGCAATGTGCAAATTTGTTCCACACTTGACTCTCTTCAGGCTGAATTCTTGGCAGTTTTCTCTTTTGTATAGGTTCTACAGACCAAATTCCAGGGACTACCAAACTGGACCCTGGAGGCTTCATTTCTGTCATAATTTCCATTAGAATGTGACACCAAGAACTGCACAGAATGTTCATGTCTGCCCAAATCAACACAGGAAGCTAAATGCAAGCCCACACCACAAGGACTTTCTGTTGGTGACGTTTCTGATCTTGCCACCAGGAAGGAACCACTTGCCAGATTTGACACATACATTTACTTCCATGTCCTAAATATTAGGCTCTTCTTTTACTCTGGCAAACTTCTATGTATCTGCTATCTGTCTGAATAACACCTCTTTTTATATCTGTTACCCATTCACTGGTTAACCTTATCTTTATTGGCTCGCCTAAGTCAGAAATAAAACTATGGAATAAGAAAGAACAAAGATTAATCTCATCCACCAGCCATTACATCCCAAATTTATACTATTCCTGACTTATTGTTCACAGTACAAAGATGAAAAACATCTTGAAGTCTTTGTAATTCTGTCATCTGTATTAACAAGTTTGTAGAAACACTGAACAGGCTATAGGTTGCCAAGAGCAGTTTCCTTGTTCTTTCCTCATGCCCTCAAATGGTGCATGTTATCTTTTAGACTAACACCATGCGTCTTTTTACAAAAAATCCCCTTTTAACTTTATCAGCATCCTTTGGACTTAGTCACCAACACAGCGCTGATTCCTCCTCATGACAAGTTATGAGACTTTCCTGAGGGATTATCAGTATTTATGAACACAAACACACACACACACACACACACACACACACTCGCTGGAAATTCCTGGATGTGGTGAATTGCTAGGAACTGGAACAGTTTCTCTTTGTTGTGCCATTGGACCCAGATCTTCCATATAACTGAAGTAGAAGGGAAGGGCAACAATGCCACTTACCTAGTACTAATAATTGATAAAGACTTAAGTGCATTTGTTAGCCAGGAATCTGTTAGGCCTTCAATCTCTGCTCTTAACTGCAGCCACGCATCCCTCTTGGCAGGGCCGAGGAGCCCTGAAATGCCAGAAAACAACATGCAGTCAGAAGTTGAACACTGTCTCTGGAATACAGAATTTGGCATCTCTTCTGTCTACAATAAACAATTGTTATTTTGGTTGTGTCATAAGTAAAGAGTTACAGGTTTATATTGACACGGATTCACCCTTTCAGAGCTGATTATTCTCTATTCATTTAATGGATTCTTATTAGACAACACTTAGGCATCAGCCACTTGGCTAGACAGAGACGTGACACAGGAAAAGCAGACCTCGATGTTTTCCCTCTCTCAGAGCTAGAATCTAACAGAATAGCTGGAAGGCTCAGCAACTTCTCAGGTGGAGTCCATTGATGAGCCTGGGGTATATCAGGTCAGGAGGAGCAGTGGGGTCCCTCCAGCCCAGGAACACGAATATGCCACGTAAAAATATTGTCACAATTAGAATTCCACTTTGGAAAACTGTTTTCGGCATCGGTGTGCATCTGTTACAATGCTTCTCAAATGAGTGTCTGCCTTTATTGATACTTTGTGTTTTAAAAAGAAATTAATAGCTATGTTTAAAATCCCAAGGTGGACCATCCTACTGTCAGCAGTGGTGGGAAGAAGCAGGCATGTTAAATCTTAGCTTACAGAGATGTTGGCCTATTTGCCAGGGGTGGATCACATGAGTAGCATGCAGGAGTACCCATCACTGACAGAAAGGAAAAGAGGAAGGAAGGGAGGGAAGAAGGAAGGGAAGGAGGAAGAAAGGGAAAAGAAAAGAAAAAGAGAAAAAACAAAGCAGCCCTGCTTTCATGATAAAATAAGATGACATTAAGTATCCATTCAAGAGGAAGATTTCTCACTCAAATTGTATTTCAGATACTAGGAGCAAATACACACACAAACAGGAGCTACTTAAAATGAAAACTTTTACTTTCTAGGAAGTCTCATTTTTCCACATTTCAGTAAAAAGATGCTATAAAATATCTGACAGAAAATAAACTCACATCATTGAGTTAAGTACCCAAGAGACAAGACTATATATTAATAGTCTTCTCAATTTTAAGGTAATTTTAACAATACTCTGTAAGATGGGGGGAAAGACACACAGATAACAAATATTTCAGACCTCTCAAAGGGCTGTTTAGTTTTTTTTTTTTAAAAAAAGTTAAACATATTATTTACAATTGATTTTACCTAGAAAATCGTGTCTTGTACAAAGCATAGAGTAATTTAGGAAATACAATCAGGAGTTGGAGCAGGGCTCAGTTATCTATTTGGAAACAAAAGTCTTCCCTGTATAAACTTTCTGTTGGCTCAAATGTTCCCATTGTAAATGGTTCTGCCTTGCTTTTTACACTTACTAAGTATCCACTGAGCATTTAATGTGATTCAATGCTAGAGAATACTGAAAAACAAACACACAGTCCCCATCCTCAAGTTGAGAATAGATGGGTGCAATGTATTTGCTGTGGATGAAAATTTTACTCATTTTATTCTGTGGAATACATATGACCACACACATTTACAGAATGTGTACATGTGTTTAGAAAAATAATTTTCTTCTGGATTACTTTGGGTTTTTGCTCATCAAACACGTTTCCCTTTAAAAGAAAAACAAACAGCTTGCGGGAAGAATTGAATGTGACCCATCTTGGAACTAATCTTGAGAATCTGTTGACCTAAAATTGATTCTAACAATAAAAGATGATCCATTTTCCCATATTGAGAAGCACAGCCAGGGTGGTGGTTTGAGGCTAAAGGTTTAAATACTGACTCAAATTATATGGATAAATATAATGTGATTTAGACACTGCTTATAGAGTATTAATACTTAGAGGTTTAAAATCCCACAGTGATCATAAAGAGCACTATATTGTATGTGGGAAGATACATTGTCAGATAATATGTGAGTTTTAAAAAGATCAAGTAGATCTTTTGCACATTTTGAACTTACACAAACCACTGCTTGTACATTCTGACAGGGGAGAGAGAGAGAGACAGACAGACAGTGATTGTTATTAACTCTTTCAACAATTATGGCTCTCAGCTTTGCAAGGTTCTTCGGACCACCTCCCTCATTTGTCTGTTTTTCATTGATAATATCAGAGTACTGTGGATGAAGTAGAGTAAATATCTTGCTGGAAATCTTGATAGAACACAAGGTTTCACACAGCATAGCCAAGTCTTTTCACGAGGGTGTATTCAATTTCCCCCTCCTAATTCAAAGAAAGCCAAAATTCAGGCTCAGCACTTTCCAGTGCGAGCCTTTAGCTGATTTGTTTTCCAGTAGGTTGGTCTGCATTATGGAACGACAGCTTGAATTCTACCTAGACCCAGGGTGCTGACGCTGGATGGAATTGGCCGCACGTACCTCCGACATTGTTCTTGTAGGTGTTATACAATTCCTTTACTCTTCTGTAACGAAAAGCCAACTTCCTCATCCAGTCCACTCCTCCTCTCACACCTGTTGGCAAACAAAGGTTCGCACTACTTGCAGCTGCATGGAAGCCATCAGTTGCAAAACTGTAGGTACTGCAACACCCAGAATACATTAAAAAGAAATAAAAGAAATAATTACATGTGCAAAACTCCATGGCTGAATTTCTGTAGGAAATGGAAGACTGAAAAGCATGGCTTACCTTAAGTCCTGGCCATTGTCATCTGAGGAAACATCATCTATATGAACTTGATCACACTCCTGGGGAAAAAGGAAAGAGCAGACATTACCAGTCTCCCAAACACATATCAGACCGGAATGGTTTCCCATCATTCCATGGCATCAGACTATGGCCACGAGATGGCAGCATGGGCCCATCCATCCCTTCCTCTAATGCTTGTTTTCTTGTGTGGGGAGAAATGGTACCACTTCTTTTCTCAGATCTAAATCCAGAAGGGTCATATAAAGTGGCCTGAAAACTTGGGAGTGCTTTGAAAAATAAATTTAATCTTAACGTCATTGATAAGAAGACCTCTTGAATCTTTGAGATGAGTGTCCTCGCTAATCTGAAAATACACAATGTGCCTTGGATCTGAACATATCAAGTAGTCACTATTATTGATTATTTGCTTGGTGGCAGCAAAGGGGTCTTGACCTCAGAACATGGTGTCCTGTGAGCTTTCCAAGATGTCCTGCTTTTTTGCTAGAGTGGGGGTGTTATTTTACTTAAACTCATGGTTTTCTGATATAGAACAAAGCTAGTAGCCATAGAAGCTGACATCTTCTTTTCATCAGGTTTTAAAAACATTTTAAAATTTCAACGAATACAAGTAAAACAGTGAAGATTTACATACCAAATGCACTACAAATTCTAAGGAAAATAAACTTGGTGAGGATGCCCACCTTGGATCTGATTTCCAGTTAGTTTGTTTAAAGCAAATAGTGGCTTCCACATAAGAACTGGGCTCTTTTGGGATTCTAAAAATCTTGTTCTGTGTTTAAATAATCTGCAAACTTCCAGTGAAACATTACATGATTTAAGGTGAAATTTGCTGGTGGGATTTAAAATGCCCTTAGAGTCCATGATTAACAGTTACAAATGATTACAATTCACAATAAATCAATAAGTAAGTGTGTGTGTGTGTGTGTGTGTGTGTGTATGACTTTTGCAGGAGATTGAAGCCAGAGCCTTGTTAGATCCTTGCATATATTATGCAAATGTTTTACTGCTGAGTTATAGCTCCAGCTCTTATATTTCCTTTAGATTATTTTACTTATACCTACATGTAGCACATATAATTCAAAAAATTTAAAAACTATCAAATTTGAAAATATGCCATATTAAGAAAGACTCTCCACTTCGAATTTGTCATAGACCTGGAAGTACCTGTAGCAAAACATGAATGTCTGCCTCCAGTCTTATGCAGAGAACATACTTATCCTGTTTACGTTGACTCAGATTTCTTTTTAATTTACAGAATTGGAGGGTGAGGGGATGGTTCAGCAGCAGGTAAAGAGCATGCTGTTGAGCCTGAGGACCCGAGTTTGAACCCAGGAGCCCACAAGGTGGAAGGAGAGAACTGACTCCTGCAAGTTGTCCTCTGAGGTCACATATGTGTGATGTGGATAGCTTCCTTTCCCAAGTAAATAAAATAAATGTGAACTAAACAAACAACAATAAAACACAAAAACTAAGTGGCAAGCTCAGTCAGCCAAATTTTAGTATGTAACTTTAAAATGTATTTGGGGTGGAGAGATGGCTCAGCATTTAAATGCATTTCCTGCCCTCCCGGAAGACCCAGTTTCAGTTCTCGGAACTCCTGGGACAGCTAACAATACCCTCTTCTGCTGTACACACATGGCACACATATATACATGCAGGCAAAAATACCCTTAAATATAAATCAAAGCCAAAAAATCTTTCAAAAATATAGGTATACTAATTTTAATAGTTCATAAGGTTTGCATAAATTATGGGATTAATACTTTTTGACTAAATCTCTACCTGTGTTCACAGGTTAAGGGTTGAGAAGAGTTATTCTAATGAGATCAGATGAGGGTGCTTCTGGGAGAGATAACCTGGACCCAGTGATTTTAAAAGGCATATTCTAGAGGCAGAAAATATTCCAGAATTTGGGGAGTGAATGAGCTGAACGGGAAACTTAAAAACTGGAAGGAAGGGGAATATGGAATGGGGAATGTGCTCAAAGTACATAATATATTTGCTGGAAAATGTCCTTATACAACCCAGTACCATGTGCAATGAGTATACACCAATAAAAATAGCTCCCAATTAAAAAGCAAAAGAGTTGCTTCTTAAATACATGGCAGCAGTCTAGACAAATGATGGTAATTGGTAGGACTGCCACCATCGTTTCAAGTTCCTGACAAGAAATTATAGTGACGTGAATTAATACCCCAGATGGCGAGGGTTGTGGGAAGATGTGGATGTCATGAGTAGGGGGAAAAGAAAAAGAACAGAATAGGAACTGAAGCTGCCTGCGCTGTGGCTGTTTCCCTTTTCTGACAAAGAATTAGTTGAGAAGGATGCATGCTACCCTGCACTGAAAGGAGGCATTGCACCTCCAAAAAAGAAAAAAAATCAGATGCAAGTAGAGCAAGCTGTTGCATTGGGCTTTAAATTAATCTAAGCAGTTAGCACTGTAGCTGGCAGAATTAGGAGGCAATGAAGTAGCTCGGAATGACCCAAGACCTAAGTATTTCTTCTTCAGACAGTGATAGTCTTTAAATAGATGTTAGTGTGTATGAGTGTTTTGCCTGCATGTATATCTGTGTAACACGTGTGTATCTGGTATCTGTTGAGTCCAGAATAGGTGTCAGATCCCATGGAACTGGAGTTACAGGCAGTTGTGAGCAGCCCTCTAGGTATTAGGAGTCAGACCCAGGTCCTATGGAAGAGCAGCCAGTGCTTTTAGCCACTGAGCCATCTCTCTAGCTCAGACATGATGACATTCTTGGGCAGGGAGATTTCTGTGAGTTCCTCCAACCACCAGAAGTTATTTCTTGAATACTTTTTGATTCTAATTTTTTTGAAAAGCTCCCCTGACATTTCAAGTATTAAACTCACATGATTAATTTGTACATAACTTGCCCCCAAATTCATTTTTGACTCCTGAGGACAACAGTATATCAAACTTATTGGACCATGCACTCTGTATTTGAAGTTAGGTTTGAGGACCTTCCAAATCTAACTCTCTTTAAATTTATGCTTAGTAACTCTCTGTGTTGACTCTGGACAGTTGCCCAAGGATTACGGTCCAGTGAAAGAAACTTGAACTTCAATTACTTAGATTTTTAAGGGAAAAGATAAATAATTGTTCATCAACTAGTTTTCACTGTGAGGAGCCATGCAGGAATCATTTTAACACAAATCTAAAACACTCCCCCAAATATCCAAGTGCTTTGGTTTTGAACATAGCTCAGCAAAGACCTCAAATGTTTGAAATAATTCTGGTGTTAATCATAAATGCTTTAAATTTGTCTTATAAGGTAACCACAAAGTTGTTCCTGATCTATTCCAGTAATAAGCCACAGGACTCTTCTCTCGCTTTTGTGAACCCCAACTCCCTGGTGCTTTCTCCTCTGGAAGTTATTCTAACTGAAATAACATTTTTTTGAACAGAGAGAATTCTCTTGCTGGGGTTGGGGGTGGGCAGAATGGAATGAAGTGTTGACTAGTCAGACTCAGATTTGGATCTCTTGAGGAAGTTTGAGAGAAACAGCTGTCACTTCCCATGGTGCACCACGTATTAAAGCATTTACTGTTTCAAATAGACATTCGGATTCCACAAAAGATCCTAAGAGATTAAATATACAGGAAAAAATTCTCACAATAAGCTAATGGTAATATGTACTGTGTTGAGCAATTCTGTGTGTCAGCAGAAGCCGGTTTGGCTTCTTAATTCCTACGATGGAGCCTTTGTCTGAAGTTTGCTGACCAAAGGGATATTGACATAAATGTGATGTTCAAAATTAGCCACACAGGATAGTAGGCATGTAGGTAACGCTACTAAACAGACTTGAAAGTTACTGCCTGGGTCTTATTAGTCCAGTGTTTGTTTGTGTCACTTGGCAATACACTTTTGTGTTTCCTGGACTCATCTACCTGTACAAACACACATGCACACACTGCTGCTTTGATCAGGCTTATCTTTTATTGATCAAGTGGCGTACAGTTCAATAGTTGAACTTTGGGTTTTAAGTCAAACAGTGGTTCTGTGGAATTCTAAAACACACCCAAAAGAGAAATGTCAACACTAATATTTCTCAGTTTAGTATTGCTGTTAGTGATCACAGTGGATATTTATGAAGTATCTTTAACATATTCTGCATGAGATGAAAAGTCTAAAAGCATAAGCTTTTTATATATGTTGCAATATTTACTCCAAGCATGTAAAGGTATTTACATATTTGTGATAAGATACTCTCACATTCTCATTTTAATGTTCTGCTAAAAGGTGAGGATTTTATTTAAAAACTATTTACTATTATTGTATTTATGTGTGTGCATGCACTTTGGATGTGTGTGTGTGTGTGTGTGTGTGTGTGTGTGTGTGTCATAGTGCCTGTGTGGGGTTCAGAGAACAGTTTTGTGGAGTCCATTCTCTTCTGTCATAGTGGGATCTGGTGGGCTTGATGACCCTTGTTTGCCCTATTCCATTTTATTTCTAATATGCCACCAAAAGGCTTAAAGTTCATTTATTCCACATGTTTCTAGTACAAAGAAGTCAAATGAGACACACATCATAAAGCTGGGACAAAATCACATACAGTTTCTCATTTCTCTTAGTAACTTAGAAAATATTAATCATCTTACAATTCTTAAGCTGAGACTGAATCATACTAAGAACAATAAAAGTAACAACTAGCTATTACTGTATTTAAAATGTCAAGTTCTATGTAAGTTCAATTGTTTTCTATTTACAGGCATCATCGTAAAAGCATCCTGTATCTCAGGGAATAATGAGCAGTGGGAATAGCTGAAGCCAGGTTGTATAAGGGTCATCAGTATTTCTTACTATACAAAAATGGAAAACTAGTTGAAGAATACTGAGCTTTCATATGTTCATTAACACAGAAAGCTTCTTTGAGCAGACATTTTATCACGCAGTGAAAACATGGACGGGGCTGAGAAGACAACAACTGATCTCTTCTGACCTTGCAGCTTTCAGCACATGATTTCACGGTTCACATGGAATCATTTTTCATCTCCTGTCTCTGGTACAGCTAAGTCTTGACCTAAAGTCTTATCTAAGTCACTCGCTAAAATGTGACTTTTCTTTCTTTCACCCTAATTTCATCAAGGCTTGGGGCAGAAGTCTGTCTGTACTCTTGCTTCAAACCTGCTTTAAAATCAGAGTTCAATTATTGAGCTAGCTGGTAATCTTGGAGACACACACACACACACACACACACACACACACGACATATATGTCATATATACAATGTCATAATAAAAATCACCATCTCTGTTCATAATGTGGCTATAGATAAATAATTTTACCTCATTGTGAAATTATAAAATTAAAATAAAAACTTAAGCGTGTCATTTAAAAAATGAGAAATATCTATTTTAGCCCAATTGTATTTGTACACAAGGTATTTTTGGTTCTTTGCCAAAACTACTTCAGTATTTTATGTTCTCCTTTCTGCCTGTCTGCTACCCCAGATTGCTAATACAGAGATTATGCTCTTTATCATGGCATACATGTAGCTACTCTGAGGCTAGATTTTCTTGTGCTCTTTCATTTTGTTCATTTTTACTTTCTTTGTATCTTTTCTTTACCAGACAATTGTGTTGGCATTGAGATTAGGAATGGGAGCCCTGATAGAAGTAAGTACTCAATACATTAGGACTCATCAGCTATGCTATGTAACTAGCCCCAGCATTCTTTAATCTAGAAGGGCAGATAATGCAAATGAGAGTGTGTCCAAAGATGCTGCAACACTCAATGGTCCATGCTTCTGCTGGGAAGAGGATTGGTGAATACCATCTAGTGAATAACATAAACCATTTTCTTATTAGTAACCTAGATAGGCTGATGCTAATGCAAAATTGAGATACCAAAGAAACAAGGGCAGAATGAGGGGTTGTTTGACCCAAGACACAAAGGGGACCATCTACTTTTCTCAGACATTTTCGTTCTCAGTATGTGTCTGTAAATATGTATAATTCAAGAGCACAGGTTTGCATTATGTTCATACTAGTCTATACATTTTTTCCACTTGACAAGAACTTCACAATTCTCATGGGATGAGAATGCATGTTTTCAAATTTCTTAAGGTTTTCTGCATACGTGATACCATTTGAGAATTTTTGTGTTGACAATAATTATTCTTGGCTTTTAAAATTCTTACCTCTAAGTCATTAAAAAACAAATGTGTATCAGCAAGATTAAAGATCATTTCCTCCATTCGGAGCCCGAGGGTCACAGCCATTGGGGGATCCTGAAAAGATACATATATAATAAGGTAAAATTTCAATAATCTTAGTGACTAATAAATATTTTAGGTACATATTGTTGGAGAATAATTGCAAAATATTAAATGAATTTTCAGTGAGGATTAAAAAATTTTCCAGAGATGAGGGAAGAGTTGAAGAATTGGGAAATAGCTAAAAATATAACATCTTAGTGGCTGATAATATAAAGTAGGGTAACTATAGTTAACAATATTTACTGTAGTCTTCCAGATGGTCAGAATAAATGATTTCAAATGTTCTCACCCCTAAGAATGATAAATGTTTGAAATGGAACTATTAATTATCAACTTGATCATTACATAGTATGTACATGTATTGAAATTTATAGACCCAAATGTAGAGACCCAAATACAATTATGCTATTTATAATATTTAAATAATTACATATGTGTGTATAAAATGACTTATTAATTATCCACAAACATGAATCGCAAAAGATATATCTGGTAATTTACAGACATTTATATGCACATATAGATTAAGAACATATTTCAATAGAAATTTATCTACCAAATCAGTATATTCATAAGAGAAGCATGAAAGCCAACTAGTTTAGATGATTTGGTTTACATATATGCTATATATACCTTTCAGAAAACATATTTGGATGAGTGCTGAAGAACAGAGAAAACATGTTAAATATTTGAAAAGATATTCACTTAATATTATACAGACTAGATAGGTCATATTTAGAAATATACATGTACATACATATATGCATACAATAACAGTGAAAAAAGAGGAAATGCATTGAAGAAGAGTAGGAAGAGGTATTTATAGGATTTGGAAAGAGGAAAGGGAAGGGAGAAAGGTTATAATTATATTGTAATCTTAAAAATAAAAGGAAAAAAAGAATGGCCACAATCAAATTAGAGATGGAGAAGAATAGGCCAAGTGAATGTCATAGGACTTGAGCAGAGACTGCATTATGTCAGGATAGTAAGAGCAGACAAAGAATGGTAAAACTTCCACTTAATTATGGATTGCATTTTGATTGACAGGGTAACAGGAATTTTATTTAACTAAATGTGTAGTGAGCTCTAACCATTTCACAAAGGTTGCAAGAAGTGGAAAGTAAATGAATATTCATTTACTACTTATAATCCATGACCAATATCTCAAATAGCAGCAAAAGCTTAAGAATCAGGAGCAGAGTAGTTACTTTACCATGACTAACTGAAGGTGAAATCCAGCATCAGGAGATTTTGAGACCTTACAAAGAGTTTAGGGACAAGTGAGAAATCCTTCACATGGTTGTGTTGAAATGATCAATGGTGTAACAAAATCTAAAGAACTACTACAGGTATCACTATGAAGATGCAGAAAGTAGAGAAAGTGGAAGGGATGATTCCTTTGAATTTAAGGCTAGATGGCTATTTCAGAGTGAAGACAATGATTTTGCATAAAGCTGAGAAGTCTAGAAGGGCACTATTGGTTTTGGCTGAGAAGTTATTTAGGATTTCCTCAGAGTATGATTTGGGTTGAGTGGCTGGGCCATGAACCAGACTGCAGGAATTTGAGAACAGACCTGAAATTTGGATCTCAACATTCTAATAAGTGGCATTTTAAGAAATGTAGTAAACTTGGGGAGATGCAAAGCTAGCTTTACTTCAATCACAGATAAGAACACCCCATCCAGGTCAGGCTCAGTGACATTCAATTATACCTCTAACCTGCTCCATTTGCCAGTAGATGCCCCTCCACAACATCAACCAGCTTTCTTCCTACATCTATGTCCATAGTGCTTTGTGAAGGAAATAATAGAGTGTAAACATATTTCAATTATCTCTCCCATATTCTGTAGCCTTGGAAACATGTAGAGAATGGGAGGGTCAGACTAAAAACAGGAATTGAATGCTAATGGGGTATGGAGGTTTGTTCTATAGAACAAACTTAAGGCTTTATGTGAGAGAAGATGAGGCTAAGGCAGGAATAGTGTGTGAGATTCCACCATACTTTATTATTTTAATTTTCTCAGGCATTTTTGGGGGGTCTTCTAAAGATCCTTGACAAAATCCTATATATATTGCTCATATCCTGGAGCACAACCTATGGTGACCTAGACTCTACTGCCACATCCATCTTCTGTCAGTGACAGCTTACCTGGATCAATATACACAAATACATCAAAGTCAAAAAGTGGCATGATGAAGGTATGGGCAGAGTTGTATGAGTACTCTGATATACATTATGCATACAGGTTCTGGAAGGTCCAAAGTATCTACAATACAACTCAACACAAGGCAAAGATCAAATTATTTTGTCTAACAAATACTCATTCAAATATAAAGAAAAAAAATGTTGTATAGCCAAAACTTTTTTACTTTATTTTATTTTTTGAGCTCAGGCCATTTCAGAACTCAGAAAGACCCCTGTCTGATTGTTTTTTCTTCCATTATAAGACTATATTTTGTTGTTGTTCATATCCTTTATTGTTATTGAAAGAACTCTCTGAAGCTTGAATAATTTTTTAACTACACATTTTGTCTTTTTCTGTTAAAAATTGCTCTTGCTAATCCTCTCTTTTTGAGGGAATGGAGTGGGTCTTAATTAGGACAAGGTTATAGAAAACTTCTAAATATTCTGCTAAGTCATGGACCCGTGAACAAAAAGTCTACAGAAATATCAGGAAAATCAAATGTAATTACAGCATGAAAACATATAATTCCATTAGTGACGCTCCCTGCTTTTGAGGAATGTCCATGATGCAAGACAGTAGAAGGGAGCCTCACCGAGCTCTCATGATTTCTGCCCTAAAGATATCCATTTCAGATGGGGGTACATAAATATCTTGCTTCTTAAAGTTTTTCTGTTGGAGGCTAGGTTAGTGAAACTTTTATTCTAACTGGTATTTGTTTCTCTTTTTAAGCTTCCAATAAAATTATTGGCTATCTCATGTTCATTCCTTACATTCTTTGCATTTACAGATCTGATTTAAGGGAAGATGGGGAAAAAAACCTAGTGGCCCTTTGATTGTTTTTTTGATTGATAACATGCTTCCAAACTGCATCCCTCTCAGTGCTATCCAACAGTGGTAGAAAAATCCACCAGGAATGCATTTTCTGTGCATCTGATAAGCATGCAAACAAATACATTTTAAAAATACATGTCTCTTCTAGTAAACAGGCACAGCATATGGTATGATGAAAGCTATATTCGAGCACACCATTGGAATGCAACCCCATGGCACTGGGAGGGCTACTCACTTTTTTTTTTTTTGCAAGCTGTGGTGTTTGTTCATCACATACTGTACTACAGCCAGCACTCAGTAAGCATTCTGGCAAAAATTCCATTTCATAACTGGGTAAGTTTAGATTTGACTATTGTCAGAGTGTGAACTGGTTAAATTTTACTAAGTTTTCCAGAGAGCAAGCCCATTGAAAGAGAGGTGTTTGGTCTTCTATGCCATAAGCCAAGGAAAACTAAGTTAAGAGGTGGTGATCTTGTTGCTCAGAGACTGTTTGGGGAAGGCTGCATTTCAATATATAATTTTATCTCCCGTCCATTCCAGTTAAGTAAGTCACTGGGACAGTTAATTTTAAGGAAGCAGATTACAGCATCACATTTTTCCAGTTGAAGAACTTACAGATCTCAGATTCCAAAACGGAGGACTCTGTGTCTGGTGGGTAAAGTCTTCCCAGAGTCGGGCCATCATAGGCACCCCTGGCTGGGAAGGAGCCACCAGTGGCTATAGTTCCACTGCTTTTTATCAAGCATTTGAGAGTGAGACATACTTCTGGAGAGAATCCAAGTTTTGTACTGAAATGCTTACTCATTTTCATAGATGTTTACAGAGTTCCTTATGAATCCGGATTTGCTGCATTTTTTCCACTTAGCTGTAGTGAGTGTTGAGCTTAGAATTGAAAATGAAGTGACAGCAAAAACTTGGACAGAGTGAAAAGGTGGGAAAATAATGGTACAGACAGGGTTGTATGAAAGTTCTGAAACATATTACATGTATAAAAGAGTTCTGAAAGATTCAGCGTGTCTCCAACAGAGTTCAACATGGGGCAAACAGAACTTCTGCCAATTTATGCTGTGTACTGCTCTATCAAAACACTGAAGTGATTCCCAAGGCACTCTGTTGGAAAGAGTGAAAGGGAAGGAAGAAGGAGAAAGAGAGAGAGAGGGAGAGAGGGGGGAAGAGGAGGGAAAAGAAGATGAAGAAAACAAATAGCACTTGGTCTTGAAATGTGTGCCTCTAAGCCAGATGTTACCAGTGCATACAAGCAAGTCAGGATCCAGTAGAGCACTTCTCTAAATCAAAATACTAATGCCTATTAGCCATGTTAGCACAGAACATAAATTGGAGCCAGACTGTCTGTCTGTGGGTCTCTGCCCTGCATTGGGCCATCAGCTGCAATTCCTCCTCTAGGGAAACACTGTAAAAATATCTCAGGAGATGCAGCAATTATGTATTTTTAAAGAAACGGATGGCTATTTTTCTTTTAAGATCCTGAGATCTTGGATCAGTTATTCCTTTGGGACCTAAAGCACATTTGTAGATTTTTACACAAGGGACAGAAGCCTGAGCACACTGGAAAGGAAGATAAGCCAGCTCCACGAGCCAAGGTGGAACTTGTTCCTGGCTTCCCTAGATGCAAGCACTCTTCTAATTAGACATAAGAGATGAAATGAAATCCAATCATGAACCAGAAAAGAAACTCTGTATTCGAATTACTTTTTCTGAGGAATAGGTAGTAAATTTCAGAGTTATTAAAAGGAAGCCTGAGTCTATGGGTCAGAGGTTGAATGCTTGCCTAGTATCCATGAGGTCCTAGGTTCAATTCCCAGTACTGCCTAAAAGGAAAATGAAGGAGGAGGAGGAGAAAAAGGAGGAGGAGAAAGAGGAAGAGGAGAAAGAGGAGGAGGATAAAGAGGAAGAGGAGAAAGAGGAGAAAGAGGGGGAAGAGGAAAAAGAAGCAGAAGAAGAAGGAAGAAATGCTTTAGGAACATTAGAAACATTAGAAAATGTCTTTAGGAACATTCACTTATTGATCATATGTTCACATGGTTTAGAGTGCATACACGCACTCAAATTCTGGGAAAGGAGAAGTAAAACAAAACCAACAAAATAAAATTAAGGCTGGAGACATGGCTCAGTTGGTATAGTACTTGATATGGAAGCACAGGGACCTGAGTTCAGATCCCCAGCACCCACATAAAAAGCTGGGCTTGCAATTATAACTTCATTGCTAGGGAGGCAAAGATTAAAAGACTCCTAGAGCTCACTGGCCAGCCCGTAGTTGAATCAGTGAGCTCCAGGTTCCAGGAGGGACTCTGTCTGAAATTGGAAAAGGGTGCTTCAACTTGGGAGAAGGCAGGGATGTCAATATAGAAGGAAAGGGAGGAAGGAGAGATAAATAGCACTAAGGATGAAAGATGTTTGGAAAAGCCATAGGGAATCATACTACATTTAGCTAAAATTACATATAATATATAAGCATATGTGCATAAAAGTTTAGTTTAAAGGAAGTTGTACCATTTAAGGCAATGGTGTTCTCTCCAAGAACCAGACTGCTTCATAAAAATCCTATTACTAGGCATGAGAAAACTCCTTTTGAGTTGTTGGTCAAGGAAGTCCAAGAGGCTCATAAGACAAAACAAAGCCCTTGGTTGTCTCCAGAGGTTGAAGGTAAGTCTCTATTACTGATGGCACCACATACATCAGACACAGAACTCTGAGGAACAGAGCTGAGTCTGACCTGAAAGTTTCCTCAGTGAGGACTAGCTTGCATAATACTAGAGGTCACTATGCAAGCCTCCAAGGGAAGAAAGTAATTAATAATCCTACCAGCTGTGATGCCTATGAACCACAACATAACAGTCATAGCAAGATATTGCTGAAGGTACAATAGTGGCATGTAAGTGTTGGCTGTAACCAAGACCCACTCAACAGGACAGAAATCATGTGCAGTACTGAAAACCTAGCCAAGTACCAGTAATTAGGATGGTCAAAAAATCTTTGAGGAGTACATACTACTGCTATTTTCCTAAATCAATACAATTTCGAACCACATTCTAAATACTCACCTTTAACCCACAGATAACTGTAGCTTTCCCCCCTCATCAAAGAAGCTTCCTTTTGTACCAGACCATTATAGAGAGCCCTAACTGGTCAAATGCAGAGACTATGGGGGTGCTTAGCTGTCAATGATGCATGCAAAACACAATCCCTACACCTGAGGCTCAGGGAACCTCACAGTAGATGGGACAGAAACCTTCTAAGAGGCGGAGGACCAGAATGTCCACTGTGACATTTGTCTTCTATATATGACTGGGAAGCTAAACTCATCAATTTTCAGCTACACAGTTGTTTAAACAAGACCTGAACAATAAAAACACCAGTTGATTTGTCATTGTGGCTAGAGGAAGGCTTAAAGGGCCCCACCTCATTATGAAATGAATGGCTCCTGATAGAAGGAGAATGGCTGCTCCCCAGTAATGAACTCTCTGAGTGATTATCTAATACCAAGTGGCCAGTCCTAAATACATATACATACAAGCAATACTAAACAGACTCAGCGGGTTGAGCTTACATATTTACGCATTTACATATATGTAGCAACAGTAATTAAAAAAGAAATCATGAATTTGAGAGGGAGTGGGGGTCATAGGAAAAGTTGGAGGGAGGGAAAATCATGTAAATACTGTACACACGTATGAAAATTTAAAATTAATCTAATAATAAAAATATTTTGCTGATTAAAAAATAAGCAACTTGGAGAGTGGTTGAGGAAGATGCCATAAATTGGCCCTGGAACTTTTATGACATCACCTAGCACTATTCAATCTAGCAGAAAAAAAAGTTTCTAAACACTTATCAGACATAAAGCTTTGAAAAAGAGATTGTAGCCATCACTGCCT
>CABHPH010156210.1:0-10771 GCA_902168325.1 Peromyscus nudipes
ATATTCCCCTCATACACTCAGTGCACTTTCCATTCTCAATTCACCCATAACACCTCATCACCAAGTCTGAACCTCCAACTCAGGAGAAACCCTGCTTGACCTGATGCCTCCCCAGCCACCAGAAATCCAGCCCTCAACATGGATGAAGGACATGTGTTCAAACACAGGCCACATCAACCTGGAGACCAGAGATAATACAGAAACCAAAAAAACCCCATCCAACAAAGATAAAGTCAGAAACTGACACCTGCACCTATAATCACCACAAACCCAGATGCCTAGATGTCAGCCCAAGAGCACGATCAACAACAGCCAAGGCAACGTCACCACCAGAGCCCAGCTATCTTACTACAACAAGTCCTGAGTATCTCAACACAACTGAACTACAAAAAATAAAGACATTAAAACCAGGTTTATGAAGATAATAAAAGCGCTTAAAGAGAACATAAATAAATCCCTTAAAGAAATCAAGAAAAACACAAACAAAAACATGGAGAAAATTAATGAATCCCTTAAAGAAAGACAAGAATAGAACAGCTGAAGGAAATGAATAAAACTTTTCAAACCTAAAAATGGAAATAGAAACAATAAAGACCCAGGATAGCTAAAGAATCCTATACGATAAAGCAACCTTTGGAGGCATCACCATCCTTGACCTCAAACTCTACTATAGAGCTATAGTAATAAAAACAGCTTGGTACTGGTATAAAAATCGACATACGGACCAATGGAATCAAATTGAAGACCCTAACATTAATCCATGCATATATGAACACCTGGTTTTTGACAAAGAAGCCAAAACTATACAATGGAAAAAAGAAAATATCTTCAACAAATGGTGCTGGCATAACTGGATGTCAACATGTAAAAGATTACAAATAGATCCATATCTGTCACCATGCACAAAACTCAAGTCCAAGTGGATCAAAGACCTCAACATAAATCCAGCTACACTAAACTTAATAGAAAAGAAAGTAGGAAGTACTCTTGAACGCATTGGCACTGGAGACCATTTCCTAAATATAACACGAACAGCACAGACCCTGAGAACAACAATTAATAAATGGGACCTCTCAAAATTGAGAAGCTTTTGCAAGGCGAAAGACACAGTCAATAAGACAAAAAGACAGCCAACAAAATGGGAAAAGATCTTCACCAACCCCACATCTGATAGAGGATTGATCTCCACAGTATATAAAGAACTCAATAAACTAGACATCAAAATACTAAACAATCCAATTAAAAAATGGGCTAAAGAGCTAAACAGAGAATTCACAAAACAAGAATTACAAATGGCTGAAAGACATTTAAAGAAATGCTCAACAGCCTTAATCATCAGAGAAATGCAAATCAAAACAACTCTGAGATACCACCTTACACCTGTCAGAATGGCTACGATCAAAAACACCAATGACAGTCAATGTTGGAGAGGATGTGGAGCAAAGGGAACACTCCTCCACTGTTGGTGGGAATGCAAGCTTGCACAACCACTGTGGAAATCAGTATGGTGGTTTCTCAGAAAATTAGGAATCGAACTACCTCAAGACCCAGTCATACCACTCTTGGGCATATACCCAAGGAATGCTGATTCACACTATAAAGATACATGCTCAACTATGTTCATAGCAGCACTATTTGTAATAGCCAGAACCTGGAAACAACCTAGATGCCCATCAACTGAAGAATGGATGAAGAAAATGTGGTACATATACACAATGGAATACTACTCAGCAGAGAAAAACAATGACATCATGAAATTTGCAGGCAAATGGATGGAACTAGAAAAAAATCATCCTGAGTGAGGTAACCCAAACCCAGAAAGACAATCATGGTATGTACTCACTCATAAGTGGATTCTAGATATAAAATAAAGAACAATCAGACTACAACCCACAGAACCATCGAGGCTATATATATAGCATGGAGGTCCCTAGGACAACTGTGGCTTATAATAAATTTCGGTTTTACTAAATTACTGAGCAAGCCTCAATGAAACATCTTACTATTAAGATAAGAATACATATTCTATCAAGCTGATAATAGAAAAATTAATTAATTAATTAATTTTAAACAATAAAAAAATAAAAAGAAAAGAAAAATTAGAAATATTAAACAAACAAACATTTTACTAAAGTAAAAAAAGAGAGAACTAGGGACTCATCATTCCTCTCCACATTCTATTCTTTCCCTTGTTTTATATATTTTAAATTTTTTATTGGTGGATTCTGCTGGAATATCCGATGCAGATAAACACTGGAGAGCTCCTGTTGCAAATCACCCTCTGGAGCGATGGAAGGATCTTTCTATTAGCACATGGAGGAGACCTGATCTAGTGTTGGTGTGGCCCCAGGTTCTGTTTATGTCTTTCCTCAGGACAATGAGGTCCCTCTTTGGATTCCTGAGTACTGAATGTGCCCTGTGGCCACTGTTGAAGCCCAACATGACAGAGACCTAATGGGTCTTCATGAAAAAAATCTACCCCTCTGATGCCAATGGAGATTGAGAGCCCAATATCGCCAGCTTTGGCAAGCATTAATGTAAGCCTAGGAACTGTAGCCATGAGATTGGATTCTCCAGAAGAGCTGCCAGCTGAAGTCGTGCTGGGATCAAGAAAAATGGGCCTTGGCAGTACGTGTTACTGGAGTTGTATCCATGCCAGTGGATGTCCACACAATTCAGAAGAGAATTCGATATTGCTGCTGCCGCTGTTGCTGTTATATCAATGGCACCCACCACTGCTACTCTTTCTGGGATTACCATTTCATAATTGCTTACTACAGCTAGCACAATGGAGACCCTGGCAACAAAAGTAGCTACCACAGTTAGTTAATCTTTCATTCTATTGGGCATGATAAACTTAATTCAGTAGTTACATACATCTCGATTGGCTTTGAAAATTATAAATTTATAAACTCAAGTTCCAGTTGCTTTTGGGATACTATCTTACAAGGACACCAACGTACAGTATGGCTTGTTAAGGAAGGGAATGGCTCAGTTGCCTTTAGCCTACTGGCTATTGGTGAGATAGGACCTCTGTTGGTCTTTTCTGTATCGAACACACAGATTGCAAGCCCAGTGCCACTTTGAGATCTTTGGCAGCAATTAACTATGCAGCTCACACACGATTGAGCCTGTATGATAATGAGTATTCAGAGACAGGTAATGCCTGGGGGGTACTCACCAACCTAAGACAGAGCACCTGTGTGGCCTGGGCAGGCGTCTCCATGACGGGTAAGGTGACCTGCTGACGTCCCACGCAAACCAAGTCAGAAGCTCATTCTTTAATAAAAGGGGGAGCTGTAGGGCCCTGGCCCCCGTTTTGGGTAACTGCTGCCTTGCTTGCGCACCTTGACCTTGATATCCTCCCTATGCTAATTCCCTGCCAGGTTCCACCCTCCTGAATGCTTAAGGGAAGTTCCTTGTCTGTGTATCCTGAATAATAGGCGTTAACAAATTAGAAGCAAGATTGTAAAACATCAGTAGCGAACCTCTGCCCTCTGGGGTCCTCCCATTGTGCTGTAAGCCTGTATTTAAGACCTCCTCTCCCTTCAATAAATGACATTCGGCATTTAAAATTTAAAGTATATATGTATATAACTGAATGAATACTGCGAATATAATCTATGAATACAAATGTGATTAATATCATGAGTGTAATTAATGAATATTATGAGTGTAATTTAAAAAATAAATAAATTAAAAAAAGAAAACACAAACTGAAGGAATTATGGAAGTAAAAAAAAAGGAGGTAAGTAAACAGGAACAAAAGATGCAAGGATCACCAGGAGAATTCAACACATGGATGAAAGAATTCCCATGCAGGGATTGCCCTGCAAAGGGGAAATAGAATAGATTTTGCCAGTGGACTAGGGCAGGTGGTAACTGAGAAATGATCTACCTCAAGACCCAGCTATAATACCTGTGTGTATATACCCAAAGGATGCTCCATCTGCCACAAGGACACTTGCCCAACTATGCTCATAACTGCATTATTCACAATAGCCAGAAACTGGTAACTGATGTCCTTCAGCCAAAGAATGTATAAAGGATATGTGGGGCATTCACACAATGGAGTATTACTCAGCTGTTGAAAATAATCACATCATGAAATCTTCAGGTAAATGGATGCAACTAGAAGAAATTATCCTGAGTAAGGTAACCCATATAGCAAACACGGTATATACTCACTTAGAAGTTGGTTTTAATAAAGGTTAAGGATGCTACAACCCACAGACCCAGAGAGGATAAGTAACAAATTGGGCTCAAAGCTGGATGTATGGATCTTCCTGGGAAGGGGAAATCAATTATCCAGGTGGATTAGGAGGGATCAAGTGGTAGGGGAGGGATGGAGGAAGAGAGTACAGGGGAGAGAGGCTAATGAAATTGGAGAGCACTGGGGTGCAACGTGGGACCCTATTGCAGTGGAAACTTCCAGAATACTATGAGAGTGACTCTAGGGAGGACTCCTAGTAATGGAGGAAATAAAGTCTGAACTGGCCATATTCTTTAACCAGACACCTTCCAGTGTTGAGACTGGGACGCCAACCCAGCCACAAAACCTTCAACCTACAGTCTATCCTGACTGCAAGATATGCAGGGACAATGGAAGTGCAGAATTTTTGGGAGTCGGCAGCCAATGATTGGACTAATTTGAGGCCCATTGTACAAAAGAGAGTCCATGCCCAACACTGCCAGGAAGGCCAGGAAGCAGAGGCTGGAAAGCCCAGAGACCTGCAATAGAAAAAAAAAAACCAAAAACCAACCAAACAAAATAACATGTGTTCCAAATGATCCAAATTATATTCTGCTATACACACGGATCAGTGCCTAGCCTAATTCTCATCTGAAAAGCATCTTCTGGCAGTTTATGGGAGCAGATACAGAGATCCACAGCCAAACACTAGACAGAGAGAGAGAGTCCAAATTGGAGATCCCCATGAGGTCCCTCCCCTCAGAGCACAAGGCATGTTCTTCTCTGAAAGGAACCTGAGGAGTAGAGAGGGGGAGGTGGATGTGTGGGAAGAAACTGGGAGGAGTGGCGGGAGGGAACCACAGTTGGTTGGGATGTGTTGTATGCGAGGAAAATATAAATCAGAATTACAAAGCTGAAAAAGGAAAACAAACAAACACCTAGAGTCACATCATCACTGAATGACATCGAATGCCAATGAGAAAAACCAGTAAACTGCAGTCTGCATCTCTTCACAGAAACATCAGATCCATGGCAAGAGCAAGCCAGACCATTCCATCTGTCATCTGCCCGCTCTCTACCGCTGAAACAATTAGGATTAGGATTCAGACAGTGAGTCTCTTCTAGGTCTACTCAATAAATTGTTCAGTGATACAAGGAAATAGTTCCATGTATTTGCATGGCCACATTCATAATCTTGGTTCTGGAAACCTGACCATCCCTGAAATGGAACCATTGTGGCACCTCAGACTTTCCATCATCACTAATATATAAGGACACAGATTCATTCTCTGTAGGAACTGTAGGGCAGCAATATATGTCATTGATCATCCTTCACAATGGACTCTCTTTCACAACTGCAGGTCTTCAGTCTATGAAAAATATTTGCCTCACAGTAGTAATGGAGAGAATATAAAGTAGGACAAGGCCGAGTTATGTAGGTGACATGATTTAAAGACAATCTTGATAATCAGAGAAAAAAAAAGTCTTAGAAATGAACACATCTGATGACATTGTCCAAGGCAGAGTACTAAAGGCCTTCATGATTTCAATATCAAAATCATTTTCAAGGAAATATACGGACACAACACTGACCTGGTGCTCATTTACAGGAGACACAGCCATTTTCCTTGTTGCTCTTCTCCGAGTTTCTGTCTCTGGAATAAAGACTGGAACTCTTGTTCACTTTTCACATCAAGGTGTAAAAAGTACAAACCTACAGATACTACAACCATGTTATGTGTGTTAGGGACAATGTCATACCGACGGACAAAAATTCCAAACACCCAAATGATACCATGTCTTGTCAACATTTCTACGGAGAGGAGAGCATGTGAAATTATACTTAGAGTGCTAAAAGAAAATAACTCTCAGGTGGTGGGAGTCATCACGGCCTTCTTTCTGTTTCTACGCCTGGCTATGGGAACAATATTCTTTTTTTTTTTTTTTTTTGGTTTTTTGAGACAGGGTTTCTCTGTGTAGCTTTGCGCCTTTCCTGGAACTCACTTGGTAGCCCAGGCTGGCCTCGAACTCACAGAGATCCGCCTGCCTCTGCCTCCCGAGTGCTGGGATTAAAGGCGTGCGCCACCAACGCCCGGCAGGAACAATATTCTTATTTAGGGCAGTTTTGTGACCGCATGGGGACAGGGCTGTACTGTCTGTCTGCTTCCTGCTCATTACCTTCTCTGCCAGGGTCAATGTGCAGAGGTCCAAAAGTTTGCTCTTCTAGCCATTCTTCTGGTCTGTGCTGGGCCCAGATATCCAGGTCCCAGGGAGGGAGTCTCTGCAGATGGACTTGTCAATGGGGGATCAGAGTGGCAAGGGTACACAGATTCTTACTGACAGCTCTGACTGATCTCTGCTTAAGCCAAGCACAAGAAGCTCCTAGGCTGAGAGAGATCTGTCTCTCTGCCTGTCACAAGGATGGGGGTGGAGGCGGCAGGCCTGACTGGTGTATATGATCTGATGATATTCCTTCTCCCTCCGTTCTTGTATGCCTGTTCTCTGTGTCTCCACACCTTGTCATTTTACTGCCTTTTTACACTGATGGAAACTACATGCCTTTGGAGGCTCTCTGATTAAATAAACTTTTCCCCCTCCACAGCTCCCTGTGACCTCCCAATGCTTAACCTCTTGGACAGTCTGGAAGGCTGGCAGCCTGGGTCTAGGGGTTGAACATGGCCCTGTGGACCTGGGTATAAGAGGAAGAAGGAACCCTTCGGCCTCAGAAGGGCTGAAGTAAAGGGACAGGCCCAGAGCCAAGACAACCAGAATGTTGCCCTGATTTAGAAAAGCCAATTATTTTTTCTTTTCTGCTCACTTTTCCTTTAGACAAGATGTAGCCCACAATGACCTCGCATTCCATGTCCCTAAAGATGACCTTGAACTGCTCTTGCTGCCTTCAGCTATCACGTGCTGGTATTGCAGGTATGCACCACCATGTCCTGGATCTGGGAATCAAATCCAGGGCTCTGTGAATGCTAAGCAAGCACTCAGCTAACTGAGCCACACTCCAGCCCCTTTCTAATTTCAAATGACAGGAAATGGAGTTTCCTCTTCACTGTTACAGTCCCCTCCCCCCAAACGCTGTCCACAGCTCCTGGAACAAACTGCTAAACGGAACAAACTGCTAAACAGGCCAGCACCACCCCTAGCTCCTGCCTGTCCTTACACAGCCCTGTGCAGGAAAAGGCTGAGGCCTGGGTTCTCCCTTACCTTGGCTCCAGGACCTGATGGGAAACTGCTGGAAGAAAGGGAAGTATGGCATTGGCTTCTCTTTCAGCGGCCAGAGACTCTGCTAATCCAGGGCCCTTCTCCAGCTCAGACCCGCCTCCTTCTCTACGTGTTTCCCTGACGTCAGGATGTCAAGGGGGTGGGTAGAGGCAGCTCCGAGATCCTATTCCTTTAAAGCAGAAGGATCTGATGGAGGGTCCAATCTTTGCTTTGTCTTATTAAGTGAGGACCCCATACACCAGGGGGTGCTCTCTGCAGTCACCATGGTGCACCTCCCCTTGTTGTGCAGAAGCGTCCTGCTCTCTCCTGCTACCATGCTTTCCTGAGAATGGAAGCCTGGGCTTCCAGCCACTGGCAGCTCTGGAATCTGCCCCTATTTGCATAAATCCTAAAGGCCCTTGCAAGTGGCCCTGGCTGACCTTGGAGTGAGCCTGCTGCAAGTCTGCCCCCTCTGTGGTTCCACAGTGTGCAAGGCAGGGGCTAGGCTGGAAATTGGTGGCCACATGTGGGAGCAACAAACCCTGAATGCAGATATGTTGACCTTCAGCTTTCATACACTGTTGCAGGGTCCCGAGCATCTGCATGGTGGCGGGTTGTTTTGTGGGTGACTCAGCACAGCCAGAGAGTCTGGCCTACCACCTGTCCTGGAAGCCTTTCCTAAGGAGCTTGGTTTGGTGGAGTTGTCCATGAGTTGGCAGGGATGCTTGAACCGACTGTGCTTTCCTTTTTCACATTTTTTTAAAGATTTATTTATTTATAATATATACAGTATTCTGATTGCAAGCCAGAAGAGGGCACCAGATCAAACTATAGATGGTTGTGAGTCACCATGTGGTTGCAGGGAATTGAACTCAGGACCTCTGGAAGAGCAGCCAGTGCTCTTGACCTCTGAGCCATCTCTCCAGCCCTTCAGATCTTTTCTATGCTCTCCTAGTGGAAAAGGAAGAAAACTTGAGAGGAGGCAGATGCAGGAAGATTCATAGGCTCCTCTCCTCCAGAGAGCTCACATTGTTTTGCCCAGATGCATAGCAGTGGGAGGGTGTAGAGTGGGGTGCCCTCCCTGTGTGGCTCCTCCCGATGCATACTCTGCAGTGACTAGGGTGGCAGGGGCCACCATTTACTTGTGTTCAGGAGTATGCACGTGTGCCAAGTGAGCAATCATGGAGGAGCTTTTACCTCATAGACTCTTTGTCCTGAATTAGTTGCTCCTTGAACACCTCCACTACTGTGCCCTTGGGTTTTCTTGTCCTGCTGGAGGGAAGAGCACATTCTTTCAAACGGCTTATGTCCATGTGGAGCACCACATAAAAATGGCTGCTATTTCTGTTGAAGTTTGTTCTTCACCCAAAATAAAGATTTCTAATTAATCAATTTCCTATTTGTAAGTTAACAGAGGTCCTATGGGGGTTCTTAATCTACTAAACTCTCATTCAGGATTTTTTTCCAAGGTATATCAGCTTCTGACCCATGTAGCTGAACTCTAATATACCATTCAGAAATTCTGGCTTTCCATTTGTTGAAGAACTATCTTTTGTGAATTTTTCCAATCTTGATTTTTCTTCTCACTGTAGCTTCAAGGTCTTTTTAAAAAAAGTGGTAGTTCTTCTAACTTGAATCTTCAAGTCAGTGTGTACTGTTCCTCTGAATAAGGACTTAATTGTGAGAGATGCTCTTTTTCATTTTAAAATGTAAAGGCATTGTGGTTCATGGTAATACATGATCCTTTCATTCTTGTTTGACAGAAGAGGAGGTGGAGACTTTTGCCTTTTAGTCAGAAATTGCTCAGCTCCTGGCCCTCATCTTCAGTACTAACTATTCAAATGGGAAAATTTTTCCTTTGGGAGTTGACTTCTAAGGCTTAGGGTGTAGGTATCCTTTTGTGTTTTTCAACCTTTATAAAAATGAAAGGGGAAGTGTAGTATGAGAGGTAGTGGGAGTGATTGGGAGGAATAATTCAGCAGTTGATCCCCAAAATTGTCACAAGTTTGAAAGAGAAGGGACTGTTTGGACAAGTGGAATAATGTGGCTGTGTATATGTATTTATAGACATTGAACGATATTCCATAAGAGGGTGTGAAGGCCTAGACTTAACTTTACAGGCCCAGGAATATGCCATGATAACTCGAATGGATACAGAGCAGTATCCTCCTGCAGACATCCTGTCTGCTGTTTATACAGGAAAGGAAAGCTTAACAGGATCCTGTCTGTGGTTTATGGCCCTTGGAGATATCTAGATAATCTTGCTGTGCAGTCCAGATAATCCTGTTCAGTGGGTTGTGGTTCCCTGCCAAAAGTCTAGACCAATAGTTTCAAAAAATCACCTTGCCCCTTCTACCCAATCCCAAGTTGCCAATTCTTGGCTTGTGTGTGGTTTATCCCTATAAAAACCCTCTACACCTGGGCTCATGGCCATCGCCACATTTTCTTCCATTAGCCATGCAGCGGCCCAGGTTGAACCTGAATAAAAGGACCCTGATGTGCTTGCATCAGAAACCAGCTCCTCGGTGGTCTCTGGGGGTTTCTCGAAATGGGTACAACAAAAGATTGAGAGACCCTTCCAAGTAGGACAGGAGTAAAGAGGAGAAAAATGAAATCTTCCTCAGCCCTCAGGAGCACAGAAACTGCAGGTGAGTGGGGCTTTTACAGCAGAAGATGCTGCTCTGGGGCTCTAATGCTCTGCTCTGTACTCTGATGCTGACAAAGCATTTTGCACTTGAGGGCTTATCTGAAAAGCTAAAGCTAATAAGTGATAAACCTCGTCACTTATTAGAGTGATGAGAACAGTGACTATGTTTGCAGCTCCTCAGCCTCTGTTCACTCCTGAGGGGACTGTACCACAGAAGTGTCTGGTTGGCCTCCCTTGCCCCTCTGCAGAATCTCCAGCTGGACAGAAAAAGAAACTCTTAGGGATCTGGGTCAGGTCAAGCATAAGCTCATCCCTTTCTAGGAGTGACCCTCATAGATTGCCTCTGTTTCCTCCAGCTAAGCTTCAAGGGCAGATCAGACCACAGGCTTACCCATTTCTAGGTCAAGGGCTCCACAATCCTGCATCAGTCAGCACAAGGCTACTGATGCCCAGAGGACAGGCCACATTCCATCCAAACTGGCTCCCAACAGTAACAGGCAAGTTGGGATCTTGGAACCCCCGTCTCTCTGCATGTGGTGTTCTTGCCTGAGCACAGGTATAGGGGAAGACTAGAAACGCATGTTCCCTCAGCTCCCTCCACTACCCAGTTTGAGCAGCCATGGGGCTCACTAGATTCTAGCCTTGTCCACCCCCTCCATCACCTCCCTCCCTGGATTGTCTGGCACAGACATTGTCAAAAAATATTGATGGCTCCTTGCATG
>CABHPH010156211.1:3226-13692 GCA_902168325.1 Peromyscus nudipes
GGGGGGAGGGAGACTTTTAATGACTGCTTCTATTTCTTTAAGGGTTATAGGTCTATTTAAGTTGTTTATCTGGTCTTGATTTAATTTTAGTATGTGGTACCTAGCCAGAAAATGGTTCATTTCTTTTAGATTTTTCCAGTTTTGTGTAGTACTTGTTTTTGAAGTACAGCCTGATGATTTTCTGAATTTCCTCATTGCCTGTTGTTATGTCATCATTTTCATTTCTGATTTTGTAATTTAGATATTCTTTCTCTGACTTTTGGTTAGTTTGCATAAGGGCTTGTCTATCTTGTTGATTTTCTCAAATAACCAATTCTTCTTTTCATTGATTCTTTGTATTGTTCTCTTTGTTTCTATTTTATTGATTTCAGCCCTCAATTTGATTATTTCCTGGTATCTACTCCTCCTGGGTGAGTTTGCTTCTTTTTGTTCTAGAGATTTCTGGTGTGCTGTTAAGTTGCTAGTGTGAGATTTCTCCAACTTTTTTATGTAGGCATTTATAGATATGAACTTTCCTCTTAGTACTGCTTTCAGAGTGCTCCATATGTTTGGGTATGTTGTACATTCATTTTCATTGAATTCTTGGAAGTCTTTATTTCTTTGTTTCTTCCTTGACCCAGTGGTGATTCACGTTAGCATTATTCAGTTTGCATGAGATTGTAGGCTTTCTGTATTTGAGTTGTTGTTGAATCCTGACATTAAGATTTGGTGGTCCAATAAAATACAGGGAGTTATTCCAATGTTTTGTATCTGTTGATATTTGCTTTGTGACCAAGTATGTGATCAAATTTATAGAAGGTTCCATGGGGTGCTGAGAAGGTATATTTTTTTGTGTTTGGGTAGAATGTTCTGTATATGTCTATTTAAGTCCATTTGAGTCCATAAGCTCTGTTTAGTTCCTTTAGTTCTCTGTTAAGCTTCTGTGTGGCAGACCTATCAATTGGTGAACGTGGGGTGTTGTAATCTTCTACTATTAATATGTGTGGTTTGTTGAGTGCTTTAAGCTTTAGTAATGCTTTGTAAAGCATTTACTTTGTGAAGTTTTTACAAATGTGGGTGTCATTGTATTGGGGGCATAAATGTTCAGAATTGAGATTTCATTTTGATGGATTTTTTTTCTGTGATGAATATGTAATGTCCTTCTCCATCTCTTTTGTTTAATTTTAGTTTGAAGTTTATTTTGCTAGATATTAGGATAGGTACACCACCTTGCTTCTTAAGTCCATTTGATTGGAAAGTCTTTGCCCAACACTTTACTCTGAGGTAATATCTGTCTTAGAATTTGAGGTGTATTTCTTGTATGCAGTAGAAGGAAAAATCCTGTTTTCATGTCCATTCTGTGTCTTTTTATGGGCAAATTGAGTTCATTGATTTTAAGAGATATTAGTGACCAGTGATTGTTAATTCCTGGTATTTTTTGGTGACAATGTGTGTGTATTTCCCTTCTTTGGGATTTGTTGGTGTGGGATTTTCTATTGTTTGTTTTATTGTGGATACATCTAACTTCTTTAGGTTTGATTTTTCCTTCTATTGCTTTCTGTATGGCTGAAATTGTGGAGAGTTTTTGCTTAAATCTGGTTTTGTCATGGAATATAATGTTTATTTTGTAAGTGATGACTGAAAGTTTTCCTGGTAATAGTAGTCTGGGCTGGCATCCATGGTCTCTTCATGTCTGCATAACATCTGTCCAGGATCTTCTGGCTTTCAGAGTTTCCATTGAATAGCTGGGTGTTATTCTAATGGGTCTGCTTTTATATGTTACTTGGCCATTTTCCTTTGCAGCTCTTAATATTCTTTCCCTTTCTGTATGTTTTGTGGTTTGGTAATTATGTGGCAAGGGGACATTTTTGGGGGGCTCCAGTCTGTTTGGTGTCCTGTAAGCTTCTCATATCTTCATAGGTATTTCATTCTTTAGGTTGGAAAGTTTTCTTCTATAATTTTGTTAAATATATTTTCTGTGCCTTTGAGATGGTCTTCTTCTACTTCTCCTCCTCCTCCTCCACTTCCTCCTCCTCTTCTTTTCTTTTCTTTTCCTCTTCATCTTCCTCCTCCTCCTCCTCCTTCATCTTCTATCCTTATATTCTTGGTTTGGTCTTTTCATGGTGTCCCAGATTTCCTGGATGTTTTATATATTGACTTTGTTGGCTTTAATGTTTTCTTTGACTGACAAATCTATTTTTTCTATCATATCTTCAATGCCGGAGATTCTCTCTTCCATCTCTTGCATTCTGTTGGTTATGTTTGCATTTGTAGTTCCTGTTCATTGACTCAGATTTTCCATTTCCAGCATCCCCTGGGCTTGTGTCTTTTTTATTGCCTCTATTCCAATTTTCATGTCTTGAACTGTTTCCTTCATCTGTTTAATTGCTTTCACTTTGTTTTCTTGACTTTCTTTAGTGGATTTATTGTTCCTTCCAATTTTTTGTTTGTCTTTTACTCAATTTCCTAAATTTAAAGGAATTTTTAATTTCTTCTTTAAAGGTCTCTATCATCTTCATAAGTCATTTTTTAATGCTGTTTTCTTCTGCTTCTATGTTGAGAAGTTGAAGTCTTCCTGTAGCAGAAAACTAGATTATGGTGGTGTCATTTTGCTTTTTATATTGTTGAATCTATTCTCACACTGGCATCTACCCATCTCTTCCTCCAACTGGTGCAAACAGTGTCTGTGTCTCAAGGAGCCACTCTTGGTCCAATGACACTGATGATGTTTGTGCCTCAGGGAGTTGCTCAAGTTTCAGGGGAGTCTTGCCTCCTCGCCGACAACTTGGCCTGCAATGTGTGAGAGTTTGGGGGCATGGGTTGTGCTCCTGAGCCTAAGACCTAAAAGCTGGGATGACTGGCTAGGAGAATAGTTATTCACTTTTTTGTCCAATTGAAGCTGGCAGAGTCTAAGTGGTCTCAGCGTATGGTTGGGTTTGGGGGACAGAGTGGGGCTTGTAGATTATAGGTTCCAATGGCAGGGGATGGTAGTCAGACCTGCCTACAAGAATTTTGCCTGCTGTCCTGAAACTCTTAAAAAGAATTCTATGACTGTTTTGTTATTGCCTTTTTCTTTTCTTTTTGAAATTATAGTTGCATCATTTTCCCCTTCCTTTTTCTCTCTCCAAAGCCTCAAATATAATTCATGTTCTCTTTCATATTCATGGCTTTTTTTATCATTAATGGTTATTGCATACATATATGTAATGTCATATGTATTCCTAAATGTAACTTGCTCATTCTGAATAATGCTAGCCATATGTGTGCTTTCAGGGCTGACTACATGGCTTTGGATAACAAATTGGAATGCTCTTCTTTGGGGAATATTTTTCTCAATCCTCAGCATTTCTCAGCTGCCTGTCCTTTTTTGTGTAGGGTTGAGACCTCACTGTCTATTTCCAGTACACTTAAGCATTCCCATTGTGTTGAACTTGTTCAGCTCATGCTTCCATAGTCATCTCAGTGAGACTTTATGGATGTAGCTTCTGTCATTACCAGGAGATAGCATTTCATAGTAAACTCCCTGATTTCTGACTTTTACATCCTTTCTGCTCCCTCTCCTACAATGTTCCTGGAGCCTCAGTCACAGGAGTTCTTTTTAGATGTATCCATTGGTATTAGCCTCCAGAACTGTGCATTTTATTTCATTAAATTACCCTTGTGATTGAAGTCAAAATATTTCTGATTCTCATACACAAGCTTTTCACTGTTGTTTACATTTTCTTCTTTGCTTTTCTACTGACTTAGTGGATAAATCTTCTAAGAATGTAGCAGAAAAGTTACAAATAATTGGGATAGAATATATAACTAAGAGATCAAAATAATTTAATGTTTAGATATGTATTCTCTAGCCTGTGACTTTTCCTAATGAGACAAATATTGAGATTTAAAAAGGAAATAAAAAAGGAGTATTTTATCATTATCATATAAACACTTATCTAATTTTAGGTTAAATTGGGGATTTAAGGACACATTTTTACATTGTGTGTGTGCATGTGTGTGTGTGTGTGTGTGTGTGCATGTGTTTTGTTCATAAGTGCATAGAGCACATGTACAGAGCACAGACCAATTTTGCTGTTGTTCAGTGCTGAATACACAAGCTTGATGTCATTCTGGATTATTTGGTGAGTTTTAAGCTAACCAGAGCTACATACTGAGACCATTTCAATCAAATAGAACAAAATACTCATTCACTCAAAATATACCTGAAACTCTACATTTCTAAATATATTTTAAAGTCACAAAATGCTTTAATATATTGTAATTGATATATAATAATGGCCACACTGAGAAATTTTAGTGTGAAATGTGAATACACATGTCCTGTGTGAAATGACCAGATCTGGGAACCTGAAATTGCCATTACTCAAACTTTACTCTTTCTTGGTGTTGGGAACACCTCAAAGTCCTCTGAAGTTGACATTTTGAAATATTCACTTACTTATTCTAAACATCATTATTAAACTCTGCCACTAGCATAGAATATTCTTCCTGTCTGATGTCCTTCTGTACCATTTACCATCCTTTCTCAGTCTTCTTTCCTCATGTCTACTTCTTGATTCTAGTAACACTTTGTACTCTCTGTTTCTTAGAGCTCTTCTTTTTTTGTGCATGTCTTTATGTTCCATCCATGTTATGACAGATGGTTCATTGTTAATAGCTGAATAGTATTCCACCTCCCAAAGGTTTCAAAACCTTCCAGACCACAACATGAGCTGGATAAAAGTGTTCAAATAGATGAGCCTGTGGGAACATTTCACATTCAAGTCACTCAGCACCCTTGTGGTTGACATTCATGATCTTGTGTCTTAGCAGTAAGTTTCTTATCCTTTGGGGCCAGGTAGTCATTTTGTGATTTAATTCAGTTATCTTAGAAAGAGCCCTATGCCTTGTTCATTAGTAGCAGCCTTGCTTTATTGAGGAGGAAACTGAATCCAAGAGTGAAGGGTGTTGTCTAAAGCAATGGTTCTCAATTTTTCTAATGCTATGACTCTTTAATTCAGTTCCTCATGTTGTGGTGACCCCCAACAATTAAACTGTTTTTGGGGCTACATCGTAACTGTAATTTTACTTCTGTCATGAATCATAAGGGAAATATCTGATTTAAAGTTTATCTGATACATAACCCTATAAAAGGTTTATTCTACCTCAAAGTGGTTTCAACCCACAGGTTGAGAACCACTGGTCTTCAGCCAGGTAGCGGACTGCTGGGAAAAATTCTGACTGTGGTACAGGCTGATTGACAGTAGCACAATACACCCCAGCCATCCTCACACAAGGCAGTGCAGCCATTTGCCCAGCAGCAAACTCTTCATCTTGTACCAAGTGGCCATGTACAGTGTAGGACTCAGGCTCAGCAGCCTGTGATTGGTTGGAGCTTTTGCTGTTTTCTTCCTCTTAGTGATGCATCCTACTGAACTCCTAGCAACAAAAAGGAAAAAGTAAGTGGACCAAATATCACTTTCAAGAAAGCGAGTGACCATGTGGTTTGAATGTTCTGTTGTCATTTCCTTTCTGCTCCTTTGTATATGTGTGAGGTTAATGTTTGTGTTGGGAAAGATGAATGTGAGTGCATATGTTTGTGCAGTTGCACATGCAGAGGCCAAAGGAGGACACTGTATGCCCCGCTTTACCACTGTTTGTTGCTGGAGTTATCTCCAGTCCCGCCCGGGCCTGCAGTCACTCAGACCCAAATAAACACACAGATACTTTATATTTTTTAAACTGCTTGGCCTAATGGCTCAGGCTTCTTGCAATATAGTTCTTATATCTTAAATTAATCTATAAGTTGCCACATGACTTGTGGCTTACCAGTACTTTACATCTTACTTCTCATGGTGGTGGTGGTTGGCAGCATCTCCTGACTCAGCCTTCCACTTCCCAGAATTCTCCTCTCTCTTTGTCCTGCCGATACTTCCTTCCTGGCTACTGGCCAATCAGCATCTTATTTATCAGTCAATCAGAGCAACACATTCACAGCATACAAAAAGATGTCCCCAGCAACTCTTTGCCTTTTTTACTTGAGACAAGGTGGCTCACTGAACCTGAAATTCTCCAAACTTAGGTTAGACTAGTTGGACAGCAACTCCAGTGACCCAGAGACCCAGTGCCCCTGTTTTATTTCCTCAATTGGTGGGCTTACAGGTATGCATGAAACTGCACCCTGACTCCACATGGATGACAGATATGGATGACAGATGATAGACTCAGGATCTGATGCTTGCATAGCAAGTGATCTTACCCACTGAACCATCTCCCCAGCCCCTTCTTATTATGGAGTGTGAGTCATTTTCCTAAAATGTTAGTAATTGAAGAGTATTTCCCATGTCCACATAACCCCCCCCATACACACACACAAGCACTCTGTGCACACAGAGCCACTTGTTCAGATCCTGATTTATGCCAAGAGGATTACTCTGCCACCAAAGTCACAGGGACTTTCATTTTTTTGAAAATTTCAGAATCTAGGAGAAGATGGAATTATACAATCAACCTATTCTTCCAACCTCAGAGAAAAAGCATAGGTAACACGCACAAAGTTTCAGCAATTTGGAATGAGAATTTGACAGAAAAAAGTAACTTCATGAATATTTACTATAATTATAGATGTCTGTTTGACAACATTGAAGTAAGCCATTATTCACAACCATTAAAAAGTACAGTCAGGAAACAAAACTTTAATACTTTAGTTTCATCCTTTAGTTACTAGCTCGCAGAAATTTGATACTCATTTGCAGGATGCATTGTCCTTTTCTGGATAAATAGAAATTCTTCTTTGTTCTGAATAGTCAGTCAAAGTTCAATTATAATCAGTGAGAAAGAGAAGAATCAATACTGTCAGTATTGATTTTTAAAAGTATCCTACTCTCCCTCTCCCTGTCATTGTGTGTGTGTGTGTGTGTGTGTGTGTGTGTGTGTGTGTGTGTGTCTGTGTCTGTGTCTGTGTCTGTGTCTGTGTCTGGTGTGTGTGTTTGTGTGTGTGTCTGTATGTATGTTCTTATGTAGGCACTCCTGTATATATAGGAACACGTGTGTGTGTGTGTGTGTGTGTGTGTGTGTGTGTACATGTATATGTAGAGCAGCAGTCAAACTTCAGTACTGTTTGTCAGATGCATCAACTCTTGTTTTGTGAGACAGTCTCATTGTTCTGAAGCACAAAAACTTGACTAGACTACCTGGTTAATGAACCCTAGAAATGTACCTGTCTCTGCCTTCCCATTCTATTACCATGTTTGGTGTTTTCACATGGGTTCTGGGTATCAAGTTTAAGTTTTCAAACTTCCAAGGCAAGCATGTTACCAACTGAGTAATACCTTACAATGCCCTTTATGCTATGACTGGACAGGATGAATATTCAGAAAGTTATTCCAAAGTGTGAATTAATCAATCTGGGGTTTTTGTTCCTAGTCCAGGTCTATTCAGTGTTTCTCTCCTCTTATATTCTCTCAAAGCCTCTGAATTTCTTCTTAGATGGAAGCTACACAGTTTGTGAAGAATGTGAGTCCTCTCGGTGGAAGATTCCAGGCACTTAGCCTCTTACTCTCTCAACTCCTCAGTGGCTACATTGGACATTTCATCCAGCACCCTGGAGCACTTCTGAGTGTGCTGTCTACTTCCAAAACACAGATGGCAGTAGAGGACTGAACTAAAGCCAGAGCCCTTTGCTAAAAAGGATGCTGGATGGACAAGGCATGCTCACTAGTGAAAGGAGATTTATATTCTTGCCATTCTGGCTGGGTTGTTCTAAAAAAAAAAAAGCTTATCTGGAGCATGGTTAGAACCAATGGCACAGCCTGAGCCAGTCCTGCATCTATTCTTCCAGGTAGGATTGGTTTCCATCCTCTATGTCATTGTTTACTCAATTTCTCAGGACACATATTTTTATTTGTTCATCTCAGAAACAGATTAGTTTATTTTATTATTCTTGGCTAATAAAGAATATATAATGGAGATAGGAAGTGATGGAAAGGGGCTGTGAAGATAGAGAAGACTATCCATTAACCCACTCCTTTAGTCAAAATATATAAACTAAATGATATAAGTTAATAGGACAATTTTCATAAAACATAACTTAATAATCGACTTAGATAACTTCCATTAGTATGTTATCTTTTAGAATAAAGGAACATTGTCATGTGAAGTAATAAGTTGTTCATAAGGAAACAACACACCCTGACTACTTTTTCTTCACATGTGTGGGAGTGTCTATTATGCAATGTTGATCACATGTGTGGTTAATCTTTGCTGTCAGGGTGACCAAATTTAAAATCACAAAGACTGGTGGGGTACACCTGTATGTGTGCTGGTGAGAATATTTCTCAAATAGATAAACTAAGAGGAGATGATCCATATTGGATCTGGAGAGAACCAGCTAAGGTCTACCATTCACCTCTCTCTGCTTCCTGGCCCAACATGATTTGTGATGTTCCACTACATTGTAACCTCTCTTTATCATAGAATGAACTTCCTGAAACAATGTGACAATATACATTTTTCTACCCTTAGGTCATTTTTGTGAGATACTTTGGTCATTGCCACATAAAAATCATTAATGTGACATCCTTCCAAGGTGCTGTTTTGTACCTTTCTTCTATAATGGGTCCGTGCTCATAGCCCATGACATCAGCTCTGATGTTGACTCCTTTAGGAAAAAAAAAAAACTAAAAAAAAAACAACTTATTTTAAAAAAAAAGCCCCTCATATCTGACTTGTGTGAATTCTCATGCAATGAGTGATTTTGGTCATTATTGAATTGTTTTCTTTAACTCATTCCTCTACTATGGGAATGTCATAGTGTTTCTCCTGTTCCAAAATGGGCATTTGATGACTCATTTTGATTGTTAACTTGATAGGATTTAGAATTATCATGAAAAAAGTGTCAGGGAAGGTCTTCAAAAGAGTTTCAGCATTGAGCCAACTGAGATGTAAAGCGGCACTTTGAAATCAGTATCATCATCCCATGAGCTGGGGTCCTGGTCAGAACAAGGAAAAAATGAGCTGAGCACTAGCATTCATCTCTCTGCTTTCTGATTACAGATGAAACCATGCCTTTCTCACCTTGTTTCCCTGTCCCTCACACTGTGAGCGGAATAAACCTCTCTTCCTTAAGTTGCTTCTGTCAAGGGTTTCGTAGCAACATCATAGTAAGCAACTACTGCAGAGGATTTGTGTCTCTTCTACTATTTGTCCAAGAAGATATGATCAAGACATAAACAGAGATCTGAAATGTACTTAGGAGTTTCAGTTTGACTTCTGTTGTTGACCAAACCTAAGCTAAATATCCATTCTGGAGCCCACCTCTGATCAGTCTGGCCACAATTAGTTGAATATCAACCACATTGTGAGGAGTTAGAAAAATAAAAACATATTGAGGAAATTCTTGTATAGTTTGAGTTTGTGGCTGTTCTTTCACTATAATGTGACAACATCTAATGACTTGAGAATTCATGATCTATATCTTAGTCATCTGCATCTTAAGAGACAGTTTATAAGTAACATAAGTCTCTGTGTGTTTACTTGGGTCTGAGCAGTTGCAGGAGAAAACTCCAGCTACACTGGTTGAAATATAAACTATTATATGTTATTGTAATTATGTACAAAATTTAATAGTGCAATATAGTGCTTTATATCATTATATTAGCACATACCACTCTCCCATATTTGTGAATGCTCATATACTGACTTTTTTTTCTACCACATGCTGTACTATTTTAACAGTAAGAGGTTTATTTTTTTTTATTTTTTTTATTTTTTTGGTTTTTCGAGACAGGGTTTCTCTGTGTAGCTTTGCGCCTTTCCTGGAACTCACTTGGTAGCCCAGGCTGGCCTTGAACTCACAGAGATCCACCTGCCTCTGCCTCCCGAGTGCTGGGATTAAAGGCGTGCGCCACCACCGCCCGGCCTACAGTAAGAGGTTTAAAAATGCCTGGTAGCTTTTGTTCATTCTTCACCTTCTAAATTGCCCTGTCAATTCCTAGCCTCTAATGTTTCAAATAAATTCAAAGGACAACTTATAACAGAAAACGGCTATGAAGATCATGGTAGGGGTGACCTTGAAATTACAGGTTACTTGACTTCTTCATCAAATTGATGCTCCCTAGTCAAACACTAAGGACAACATCACTTATTCAGATATTTGTTTTCATCAAAAAATTGTGTCACTATCCCCAGGGATGTCTTGTTTCTAAGTATTTTGCAGTGACAGTTTTGTTAGGTCTTTTGAGTACTCTGTATTTTGTTATTTAGATTTCAGCTTCCTTTCTGTTCCTGTCTGTACATACTATTAAGTTTAATAAGATGTTTATGTACACCAATGCTGGCGAATTCTTTGATGAGTTCTAATAGCTCAAAAACTTCGTCTGCTTGCTAATTCCAGCACCACATCTGCAAACTTCTCTCTCTCTCTCTCTCTCTCTCTCTCTCTCTCTCTCTCTCTCTCTCGTGTGTGTGTGTGTGTGTGTGTGTGTGTGTGTGTGTGTGTGTGTGTG
>CABHPH010156211.1:13702-33921 GCA_902168325.1 Peromyscus nudipes
TGTGTGTGTGTGTGTGTGTGTGTGTGTGTGTGTGTGTGTGTGTGTGTATGTGGCTGTGTGCTTTCATATTTCAAGTTTAACATAACCCTATAGAGATGCCAGGCACCCTTTTCTTCCCACTTTAATGAGACCATCTGTAATTTTTCTTAAATTGGTAACATGTACACTTTAGATTATCTTTTACTTTGCAAGCATGAATTTGCATATGGGAGGCACTGTGTGAACATAAATATATAAGCTAGAAGCTACTATTAAGTGTTAGTAGATAATTCTTTGCTTTATTCACTAAGTCAGCATCTCTCAATTTAACTTGACAACTCACATGAGTCTAGATATCCATCGGCTTCCAGGAATGCTCAATCTCCACCTTTAAATATTGGAATGACAAGCAGACCACCATAACCATGCACAGTGACAGGGAACTACATGGGTGTTACATGGTTGCTGAGAACAAGAGTCTAGTCCTCATATTGTTGGAAACTGCTTTATCCACTCAGTTGTCTCCCCATCATGATTCTTAAAAAACACCTTTTCTGAAAGTTACAAATTAGTATGTTTCTCACTTCTATTTTCAACTTGTTATGGCTAAATATCACATTGGCTGGATGTAAGATATTTAATTGTTAAGTATTGAGTTACATGTATTCATCTCTGGAGATAATTTTATATTTTTCTCTACAATTGTATCAATGTAATTTTATATTAATATATTTCAAATGTTAATTTATGATTTTCTGTTTTCTGATGAAGTTGATACATGCTTTAAATTAATTTATTTACATAAATATTTACTAAGTATTATTATGATTATAATTAGAAAAAAATCAACTATTCTATTTGAAACTAAATTTATTTGAAGAATAACAAAGATACAGAAAAACAGATTATTTGTATTTACATCTCATTGAATTTTCATGAAGAGAATAACTTATGCAGTTAATGCCCCATTCAAGAAACAGAGCATTACAAGAACTCCCAAAAGTTGATCATTTTACATTCTCTTCACTAACTTGATTTACTAATTATTTAAATTTATTGATAAGTGATAACAGAAAGTCATAAGAATTGTGCATATTTAAGGAGCATTGTGTGATGTTTAATACATGTTTAATACACTGTGTAACATATATATCTAGTTAAGTGTATTTATACCTTACATTTGTGTGTGTGTGTGTGTGTGTGTGTGTGTGTGTGTATGTGTGTGTATGTGTAGGTAAGAGGACAACCACAGGTGTCAATCATCAGGAATCATTCATTTTCTCTCCTTTGTATCAGGTCTCACTGGCCTGGAACTTGCTGACTTGCCTCTGCTGGCTGGTCATCCTCTGGGAAATGCCCATCTGTAACTTCCCAGCATTGTGATTACAAGCGCACACCATCATGTTCAGCTTCCTAAACACAGTTATTGTGATGTAATTCAGCTCATCATAATTGTACAGCAAGGACTTAGCATTGGAACCATCTCTCCAGCCTCACATTTATCATTTTGACAATGAGCATATCTAGCATACTTTCTTTCTAGACTTTTAAACTACATAGCACAGAGCTGTTATCTCTAGTCATCCTATGGTGAAAATGCATAGTTGAGTGCCCCCTTATATGGCATAGGAATGTTTTTGTACTTCACATGAGTGCAGATGAGATCACAGTCCTTGTTTTTCTGTGAGTACATAGTCTGTGTATCCTGATAATATGCAGTGCCATATTATATTTTTTCTAATTTTAATAGATAGAAATTAAGAGAGAGAGAAAGAAACCTAGACAGAGAGAGATACTCTCTGCAGCCTAATCCATTCTATACACAACTTTTGTTCCTGAAGAATAAAATACAACCACCTTCCCTTTTATTACAAAACTGAACATGTTCAACTGCTTCCCATGGGATACTTTCCTACTCTTACTTAACTTCCTCATCACCCAAGTCCCTAGTTCTGGCACCATCTGTGGGGGTCCCTAAACGTAAGTCCCTGTTTGGGTGACATCTGGAAGGAACCTTCCCCCACTTTTTCCAGGGTACTCTTGAGAAGAGAGAGAGATAAAATATCGGGTAGAATGATAGGCCTAGATGACAAGAAGAAAGACAGAAACACAGGATAGATTCAATAGGACCACTATCTAAATACACTGACCCCCTTCTGTCTCTTAAAAAAAGCTTTTTATAACAATCCCAAGGTAGGAGCAAAAGACCTCCCCCTTGCTGGATCAAAGCTTACCACACAGCCAAGTGCAGACCCTTCAAAATATCTGGTAAACAGGCATGTGGTCAAGTCATCCTTTTATCCTGCCCTGCTGGGTAAAGCAAGTTCAAATCTCACTAGGAAACCTTTGCGGGTTCCCACAATATACAATTTTAATTATTAGATAAAAATTGGACTGAGATACAGCTTAGTTGGTAAAGGATTTCCTAGCATACACAGAGCCCTGGTTTCCATCTCCAGCATTGCCTTAAATAATCCTAGCACATAGGAGGTGGAGGCAAGGTGATCAGAAATCAATAATATTTTTGCTTTCCTAATGAGTTTGAGGCAAGAATGGGCTACATGAAACCTATTCTAAATTTGAAAAAGGAACAACAATGAACAAATGAAAAAGTAAAGTATACACACATATATACAGCTAATTATGAAGATAGTTTATTTTGGGGGGTGTTACCTACTACTAATATTATATTCCTCTGGTCAGAGAATGCATTCTATGATGTTTCTAACATATGAGATTTCCTAAAACTTAAGATGACAAGCATAATGAATTGGACAAAAGTCCCAGAAAGAGTTGGTGTTCCTGATGTTTCTATGTGGTCTTAAAAACAGAACTTCTGCAGCATTCTGTATACACCACATCAACACAGCTGAATGTGGGAGTTATTTACATTTTGTTATTCTTAAGTTTGTGCTAACAGGTCCTCTGCATCACACTTAAGAAATATGTGCCAAGCAAGAGGAAAGTCCTTCTGCTTTGAGGAATGAAGCTAGTATCTCATCTTTGGTGTAACATTGGGTTAATTTCTGACATTGGGTTATTTTCTGACTTAATGAGTTTGGAAAATAGTAACTAGTCATGGATTATCCTATTATGATCATCTTAACATAATAATATTGAATTGTATATATTTATTTATATGTATATAATCACACATATGTGTTTATATAATGTATAATCATATACATGTGATGACATATATACCTAAATACATATATATTTTACATGTAATGTCATATACATTTTCAAATAGACAGAAATATATACAGGAATAACGACACATTATGGGGAATATATAAATGGAAAAACCTGAGCAAGAAGAAGAAAAGAACAAAATAACTACTGGAGAAAATCATGTGATAAAATGTTTTAAATTGACTTCAACTGAAATGCTTAATAACAGGTAATGCCTATATTAAAAAATAATCTCTAAAAATAGAAAGTGATAGTGGTCTGCCCAAATCACATTGCAAATTTGGAGCTTATTGAAGTCCAAATTTTGTACATCCTTATGTTTAAAGAATGTACAAAAATTCTATGAGAAAATAAAACTCCAAGTAGCAAATAATGACAATTTAATTATTTAATTAGTTATTAAAGCTTTACAACTAGCAAGTACTTTAAATGGTATATTGCAATGCTAGATGAATTGGTTACCATATAAACTGTCACTAAACATACAAAAAAAGCTTAGGCCACCTAGGTGTTCATTTATTTATACTGCTTTCACACAGGAATACTGATGTATTAAAAATCAATTATAGAGAGATTTTAAAATGAGAGAGAGATGAGAGATATAGGAAGGAGAGAGGGTAAAGGAATAAAGGAGAGAACATTTCCTTAAAGAAAATGTCTTAGAAATTCACACAAAATTAATTAATTAATTATGTTTTCTGTGAGGAAACAAATCCAGGGGCTCACACATGCCAGTCAAGGACTCTACCACTGCAATAAGAGCACATGAGAAGATCAGAAATTTCTACTTATATCAAATTTCCACCATGATTTTGAAGAAGATGCCTGAAAAGAAGTATTTCTATGGAAATAATATGTGTATTATATGTGAATATATATATAAAACCTGAAATTATTTAATAGAAATTTGAAGATAATTATCCATCCTTGGATAAGTATTAAATAAAGTTGTCTTTAAAAAAATATCAGAGGATGATGTTGAGGCTCTATCTTGGTGGTAAAGTGGTAACCCAACCTCTGCCTCAGCCCCTAAGATTGAGAATCCAAGAAAAACATAATGTCTGAAACTGTATTAGTTCTATTACTACATCCACGTACTACATACAACAGAAAAATTTCATTCACATTAATATCTTCATTTTTCCTTTCAAATTTAGAAAATGACTTCTTTAATACATGAAAATTTATTTTCTAATTTTAATTGAAATACCTTACTAAGGTATTTCATGTTTTATCATTATATGTGTATGCTTTTCATATTCATTATGTGACTGATTGTCATTGCTTATAAAACTAATGTGATTACAGTTGTTTACAGCTACAGTGAATTAGAAATTAAAGAGATTCATTCTTTATTAATTGTTTTCTTAGCAAAAAATGTTCTGTATAAGTAATAAATGTAGTCATAAATGTGAGTACTTCTGTCTTTAAATAGCCATGCATCATTTATTTGGAAAAGGGGACTAAGCAATAACATAATAAAAATCCAAACAGTAAAGGCTATAATTAAGCTAGGTACACATTTCTGGGGGGAAAAATGGTCCTTTAACCCAGAGATGTAGTAAAGAGTTATTCAAAACTGTTTTCAGAGGATGTTGGCTTCTTATCAGTGTTGTTCTTGCTTGCAGAGATTATGTTAGACACGTGTATGACTGTTGAAAGTAGTAGAAATTTATCATCAAAGCGGATAAATCAATCTTCAGAGATGAAACATATTATCTATGGCTTCTAGTCAAATGAGAACATAATGGTTACATTTGATAGATGGGAAGAGAGGAGGAAATGGGCAAAAGAGTTAGGCAGAGATTATATCACAGGGGGTTCTATGTCATTGACAAGTATCTTTATAAATTATACATCTGATAGATGGTCAGTGTAAGAAGCTAAAATCAAAATATCAAGAAAACAACCCAGTTGAAAAATGGGGTACAATACTAAGCAGTGACCTCTCAAAAGATGAAATTCAGATAGAATAATTCCTTAAAGAAAGGTTCAATATCCCTAGGTAAGAGGGAAATGCAAATTAAAACTACTTTGAGATCTCATCTTCCCTCAATCAGAATAAATTAAACAAATGACAGCATATGCTGGTGAAGAAGCCAGGAAAGAACATTCATTAATAGCTGGTGGGAGTGCAAACTCATATAGATACTATGGAAATCATTATGAAAATTCCTTGTTAAGCTAGGAATGAATCTACCTCAGAATCCAGCCATACCACTCTTGAGCATGTACCCCGAGATGCTACATCCTACTATAGAGATACTTGATAATCTATGTCCATTGTTGTTGTATTCATAATAGCCAGAATTTGGAAACAGCCTAGATGTCCATCAATAGATGAATGGATAATGAAAATGTATATATACACAATGGAATATTATTCATTTGTTGAGAAAAACAAAATAATGAAAATTTCAGGTAAAAAGATGGAACTAGAAAAAAAATCATCCCCAGTGAGGTTATCTAAACCCCCAAATTCTAAATGTTGTATGAGGATGTTAGTTTTTAAGCTTTTGGTACATGTGCTACAATCTGGATAACTCCAGAGGTTCAGTACCAGCAGAGATAAGAGACTCTTCCAAGAAAGAGAAATAGAACATAATAAACTTATGGAAAGAAAAAGGAAAAACTAGAAGAGAAGAATTAAATTGGAAGGGGGATGGGAGACAAGTATTTAGGAGGGGATACAGAGAGGAACAAGTAATGGTAAAGGATATTTGAAAATCCTTATTAAAACTACTACTGTAGAAGCTTTCTAAACATATACACATAAAAAGACTCTAAATTGATTCACCGTATAATAGGGAAGACAACTCCTTAATTCATTATATTATGCTACAAAGTAAAACTTCCAGTGCCAGGCAGGAATAGGTTACTTCTTATTGAGTCTTTGGCCAAGAGAGTCCCATGGAAACCTTGAAATATGGAGGCTTGATAAGGCTATTGGTTACTCTCCACAACCTGATAGTAAGGTCCTATTGCTAAATTTAGCACTTACTTATGTAACTGAACATGGAGAAGTTGAGCTGGTGCCTAATTAGAGGCTTCATCCCTAATGGCACTCATGATCCTGGATGGTTCTTTGTACACTACCACAGGAGAAAGGCAAACACCAATAACACTCAACTACAAATCCTGAGGCTTACAACAATAACCTCCATGCAAAATACACTGGTGCAATAGGGGAACAAATGTTATGGGAATAACCAACTAATTATTAAACTGAATTTAAGTACCATTCTATGAGATGGAACCCATACCACACACTAGTAAAGCAACCAAGAACATGATACAAGATAGGTCATGGACCTAATGGAAAATCTAATACTATTGTTAGGCTAAAGGGACATGGCAATGAAGTGACTCCTAATGACATATTGCTAAATGCATAGAACATCAGAGATCATCAGTGAAGCTTTTACTTACAGTATATGGAAGTTAATACAGACACTTACCACTAGATAATGTGCAGACAGTGAGAGATTTTGGAGCCCTAAATGGGATCTTTTTCAAGCTTCCCCTCAAAGCTTAAAATTTTACCTAGGTGTGGAGGTAGAAATATTGTAAGACAGTATTGATAGATGACTCCAAGGAAACAGTGTTTTATAGACACAATAGGACTGCTACACATATGTATGTATAGAAACTTTGGCAGCAGACACAGGGCCAGTACAGGTTAAAAAAAATAAATACACTCAGCAATGAGAAGTGAATGTGTACACAAAATCCCACCCATAGACAAGAAGTCATTTGTAATTGCTACGTTCTTGGAAAGGGAAAATTTGCTTTCAACAATAGAGTGTCACTGGGTATGCCAACAAAATTCCATGGCAGGTCCCATGGAGAAGAGAGATTGGCCAACACAAAACAAACTCCATGTTTTGGTAGATGTTTTGTCTTTTTGCTTGTTTGTTTTGATTTTTGTTTTTGTGGATTTGTGTGTTTTTTTCTGAAAGAAAGACAGATAGAACATAAAGTTAAATATGTAGGGAAGTAGGGAGGATTAAGAAGGAGTTATGGGAAGAGAAAACATTATAAAACTATATTGTATAAAATTAAAAAAATATTTATAAAGAAAAATGTTTACATGTTAATATGTATGATTTTTTTGTGTGTGTCATGATCTGCCAAATTTATAGCTCTTTAAAGACGCTGTACTTCCAACTATTTCTAGTCATCACATATCTTCTCCCAAAAGTCAAGCCAGGACTCCCCTAAAAACTATCTATCTATCTATCTATCTATCTATCTATCTATCTATCTATCTATCTCTCTTTTCCTCTAACATTTGGTGTTAATATTCTCTACCTGAATTCGTTCTTCTATTATAAGACTTAATAGCAGGACAGAAGACCCCTGCTAGACCAGAGGCCACACCAGCCACCAGAACTCAAGGTAGGCCACCTGCTCAGAGACTAACCACTCTCTCAGGACCTGCACATTCTACCCCAATGGCTCCTCTCATCCTCATCATTTTGTTCCAGGCTCCAATTCAGTCAGAGACCCTTGGATCTACCAAAGGTCACAACATCTGCAGACCTCTCCCACTCTCTGAGTATCTGCCCATCCTATGTCAAGTTCCCCTCTACTCTTCATCACTGTTTACTAGCCACTTACTAGGGCAGAGAGAGGGTGAAGTCTTTTGCCTCTCCCCTTGCTAATGTATAAAAATCCCATTAGAAATAAACTTGAGGCTGCTGGGTATTGACTCAGTGCCCCCGCACCCCCTGAAGCTGCTCTGTGTCTCTATCATTTTTCTTCATGTACTTCTATATTTCCTATGTAGCATTTCTCAATTCCTCACTGTCCCCTTCAAGAGACATTTGATTCCCTCCACCAGAGGCTATGCAGGGTTCTGGAACTACTGGAAGGCTTCTAGCCAAAATGTCCCCTCACTTTCAAGCTGTCCCCCAAACCTATTTCCAATCCACCCACCTGTCCTTGTAACTGTATCCCAACCCATAAGGCATGCAGAGACTCATCGTTTTACCACAAGCCACACCAGCCAGAAGATCAGAGAGGAACTAGAAACCGAAGTAAAAACAAACACCCAACAAAGAAAAACTTAGAAATACAGACCCACAATCTCCCAAACATATGCCTAGATGGCATTGTAAGAACACAACCAGCAAAAAACAAGGTAATATGTCATTAGCACAGCTAGCTATCCTACTATATCAAGCCCTGGATATTCTAACACAGAAGAAGCAGAAAAAAGACCTTAAAACTAACTTTATGAAGATGATAGAGGAACTTAAAGGGGAAATGAATAAATCTGTTAAAGAAGTTGAGGAAAATATATACAAATAGTTGGAGGAAATAAATAAATTCCTTAAGCAAGCCAAGAATGCCAAGAAAAACAAACAAACAAACAAATGGTTGAAAGAAATAAGTAAAACTGCTTAGGGCCTGAAAATGGAAATAAAAACAATAAAAAAAATCAAATGGAGGGAATTCTGTCTAAGGGTCCAGTGTTGGGGTCCAGCCCTTACCTATCAAAGGGTCTCTTAAATAGGGACATGAGAAATTGAGAAATGGTACACAGGGAATATAGAAGTAGATGAAGAAAAAAGATAGAGACACAGGATAGCTTTGGGAGGGCCTTGAATCAATACCGAATAGCCTTGAGTTTATTTCTAATGGATTTTTTTTTATACACTAGCAAGGGGAGAGGAAAAATACTTCCCCCTTTTAAGATCAAAGCACAATGTACAATCAAGTGTAGACTCTTCGAAACACCTGGTAACCACACCACATGCAAAGCATCCTGTGATTAGGCCTTGAAGTAGAAGACACCTGGTAACCATACTTTTGCACCCTATCATACAGCCTTGAATAGCAACATAAACTCTGACTATCTGACCTTGAGTTAAACCACAACTTGGAATCTTTGTGGGCTCTCACAATTCTGAAAATGAAAAATCAAGATAATCTAACAGGAATTAATAATGCAAACATCACCAACAGAATACAAGAGATGGAAGAGAGTCTCAGGCACTTAAAATATCATAAAAGAAATATATACATTAATTAAAGAAAATGTTAAATCTAATAAAATCCTGATATAAAACAGCCAGGAAATTTGTGACACTCTACAAAGACCAAACCTAAGACTATTAGGAATAGTAAAAGAACAAGAATCATAGTTCAAAGACCCAGAAAATATCAACAAAATCATACAAGGAAATTTTCCTATACTGAGGAAGCAATGACTACAAAGCTATAAGAAGCTTACGAAACACCAAATAGATTGAACCAGAAAAGAAAAACCATCGACCACATAATAATCAAAACAGTAAACATACAGGACAAAGAAAGAATATTAAATGCTTAAAGGGAAAAAGGTCAAGGAACATATAAAAGCAGACCTATTAGAATTTCACCTCATTTCTCAATAGAGATTCTTAGAGCCAGAAGAGCCTGGAGAGATGTCTCTCAGACTCTAGAAAACCACAGATGCCAGCTCAAACTATTATACACAGAAAATTTGAATCACCATAGATGGAGAAAACAAGATATTCCATAATAAAATCAGATTTAAAAATACCTATCCACAAATCCAGCCCTATAGAAGGTACCAGAAAGAAAAGTCCAACCCAAGGAGGTTAACTACATGCATAAAATCACAGAAAATAAATAATCTTATACCAGCAAAGTCAAATGAATGGAAGGACACACACACACACACACACACACACACACACACACACACACACACAAACACCACTACCACCATCACTAATACCTCCAACACTAAAAGCAAAAACAAACAAACAAAAAACAAGAATTATCATTTATCATTAATAACTCTCAATATCAATGGACTCAATTCTTTAATACAAAAGAAACAGACTAACAGAATGGAAGCAAAAATAGGATCCATCCTTCTGCTGCATACAAGAAACACACTTCAACATCAAAGATAGACATTATCTCAGAGTAAAGTGTTGAGAAAATATTTTCTAAGCAAAGGCACCTAGGACACAAGCTGTTTTACCCATTCTAATATTTAACAAAGTAGATTTCAAAGCAAAATTAATTAAAAGAGACAGCGTAGGACACTTCATACTTTTCAAAGGAAAAATCTACCCAGGTGATCATTCAATTCTTACAATCTATGCCCCAATTGCAAGGACACCCACCTTTGTGAAAGCAACATTACTAAAGCTTAAATAACACATAGAACCTTACACATTGATATTGGGAAGCTTCAATACCCCACTCTCAACAATGGACAGGTCATCTAGCCAAAAACTAAAAGAAAAATGCTGTAGTAAACAAATGTTAGAAACCAAATGCACAGAATAGATAACTACAAAACATTTTATCCAAACTCAAAATAATATACCTTCTTCTCTGCACCTCGTGGGACTTTCTCCAAAACTGACCACATGCTGGGTCACAAAACAAGTCTCAATAGACACAAAAATATTTAAATAATCCCCTGCATCCTATCAGACCACCATGGATTAAAGCTGGATTTCAACAATGGAAGTAACAGAAAACCTACAAAGTCATGGAAAGTGAACAACTTTCTAATGAATGAAAAATGAATCAAAACAATAACAAAGAAAGAAATTAAAGACTTTAAAATTCAATGAAAATGAATGTAAAACAAACCCAAAGTTACTGGACACAATGAAAGTGGTGCTAAGAGGAAAATTCCAAAGCACTAAGAGCTTACATAGAAATAATTGGAGAAATTTTTTTGTTTTTGTTGTTTTACAGACAGGGTTTTTCTGTGTGGCTTTGGAACCTATCCTACAACTCACTCTGTAGACCAGAGTGGCCTTGAACTCATAGAGATTCACCTGCCTCTGGCTCCTGAATGCTGGAATTAAAGGCATGTGCCATCACATCACCACCTGGCAATTGTAGAGGTTTTATACTAGAAACTTAGTACCACACCTGAAAGCTCTAGAACCAGAAGAAGTAAGCATACCCAAGAGGAGTAGAAGGCAGGAAATAATCAAAATGAGGGCTAAAATTAATGGAATATGAACAAAGGGAACAATTCAAATAATCAAAGAAGCAAGCAGTTGGTTCTTTGAGTAAATTAAGATGATAGACAAACCCTTATCTAAACTAAATAAAAGACTCAGAGATAATATCCTTTTTAACAAAATCAGGAATGAAATGGAGGTCATAACAACATACAGCACATACCATTTACCAAAGTTAAGTCAAGATTTACTAAACAATCAAAATATACCTATAATCTCTTAGGAAATAGAAGTAGTCATTAATAGTCTCGCAAGAACAACAAAAATCCAGGACCAGATAGTTTTAGCATATAATTTTATCAGACTTTGAAAGAAGAGCTAATGCCTAAACTCCCCAAAGTATTTCACAAAACAGAAACAGAAGGAACATGGCCAAATTCATTTTATGAGGCCATAGTGATGATGATACTCAAACCATACAAAGATTCAAAAAAGAAAAAGAATAACAAGTCCATGAACATTGGTGCAAAAATACTCCGTAAAATACTCACAAACTGAATGCAAAGACATACCCACCATGATCATGTATGCTTCATTCAAAAGATGCAGAGATGGTTCAACATACAAAAAAACCGTCAATGTAATCTACTGTATAAACAAACTGAGAGGGAAAAAAATCTGATCATCTCATTAGATGCAGAAAAAGCATTTGACAAGACCTAACACCCCTTCATGAAAAAAGTCTCAGAGAGATACAAAGACATACCTAAGCACAATAAAGGCAATTTACAGCAAGCCAATAGCCAACATCAAATTAAACGGGGAGAAATTCAAAGCAATTCCATTAAAATCAGGACTAAGACAAGGCTGTCCACTCTCTCCATATCTATTCAATATAGCACTTGAAGGTCTAGATGGAGCAATAAGACAACTAAAGGAGATCAAGAGGATATAAATTGAAAATGAAGAAGTAAAAGCATCACTATTCACACATGATATGATAGAAAATATAAACGACCCCCAAAATTCTGCCAAGAGACTCCTGCAGCTAATAAACACCTTCTGTGAAAAGGGTTGGATACAAGATTACCTCAAAAACCTCAGTAGCCCGGTTATATACAAAAGGAAATTGGGCTGAGAAAGAAATCAGGGAAACAACACCCTTCACAATAGTTCCAAATAATATAAAATATCTTGAGGCAACTCTAACCAAGCGTGTGAAAGTCTTGTATAATAATAACTTCAAGTTTTTCAAGAAAGAAATTGAAGAAGATATCAGAAAACAGAAAGATGTTCCTTGAGTAGGATTTACATAGTAAAAATGACAATCTTACTCAAAGCAATTTATAGATTCACTGCTATCCCCATCAAAATCCCAATACAATTCTTTATAGACCTTGAAAGAACAATACTCAATATAGAAAAACAAAAACAAAAACAAACAAACAAACAAAAAAACCTAGGATAACTAACACAATCCTATACCATAAAAGAACTTCTGGAGGTATCCCTATCCCAAATTTCAAGGTGTACTATAGAGCTATAGTAATAAAACACACATGGTATTGGCATTAAAATAGGTTTATTAATGGAATTGAATCAAAGACCCAGAGGTAAATCCACACACCTATGGACACATTTTTTTTAAATAAAGTTGTATTAAAAGCTGGAAATATACAATGGAAAAAAGAAAGCATCTTCAACAGATGGTGCTGGTCTAACTGGATATCAATATGTAGAGCTCAAATAGAACCATATCTATCACCCTGCATAAAAATGAAGTCTAAGTGCATCAAAGACCTGAACACAAAACCAGATACAATGAACCTGACAGAAGAGAAATTGAAGAATATCACTGAATGCATTGTAATAAGAGCCAACTTTCTAAATAGAATATTAATAACATAGGTACTCTGATCAACAAATAATAAATGGGACCTTATGAAGCTGAAAGCTTTGGTAAGGCAAAGGATACCTAAATAGGACAAAACAGGAGTGTTCAGAATGAGAAATGATTTTATCAACTCAACATCTGAAAGAGAGTTAATATCCAAAACATACAAAGAACTCAAGAAACTAGACATCAAGAAATCAAATAATAAAATTTAAAAAGGAAGTACAAATATAAACAGAGAATTCTCAACAGAGGAATTTCAAATCGCAAGAAACACTTAAAGAAAGGTTCAGTGAATACCTTAACTATCATCACACAGCTCTTCTCCAATGACTGATAGAAGCAGATGCAGAGATCCATAGCCATACACCAGGCAGAGCTCCAGGAGTCCAGGCAAAGAGAGAGAAGAGGGATTCTACGAGCAAGTACATCAAGATCATGATGGGGAAACCTGCAGAGATGACCAAAGCAAACTAGTGGGAACTCATGAAAGTTACACCAAAAGCTGTGGAGCCTGCATGGATCTGGACTAGGCCCTCTGCATGGCGAGACAGTTGTATAGCTTGATCTGCTTGGGGGGGCCCCTGGTGGTAGGATCAGAATCCATCCCTGGTGCATGAGTGGGCTTTTTGGAGCCCACTACCTATGATGGGACACCTTGTGCAGGCTTGATGCAGGGAGAGGGGCTTAGACTTGCCTCTACTGGATGTGTCTCCCTATGGGAGGCCTTGCCTTCTTTTGGGGGGAGATGGGAGGTGAGTTGGGAGGGGGAGGCTGGGGAGCAGGAGGAGGGAAAGGGGGATCTTCGATTGGTGTGTAAAATGAATGGAACAATTTTCTTAATTAAATAAACAAGTAAATAATTTTTGGTCTGTTCTAAGCAAAAAAGTAAATAAATAAAAATAACTTTGTTCACATTAAAAAATGAAATGTTGAAATCCTTAGTCACCAGTGAAAGGCAAATCAAAGGAACTCTGAGATTCCGTCTTACACCTATCAGAATGGCTGAGATCAAAAACACAAGTGGCAGGACATGCTGAAGAGGAAGTGGAGAAAGGAGAATGCTCCTGCATTGCTGGTGGGAGTGTGGACTTGTACAGCCACTTTGGAAATCAATATGGCAGTATCTCAGAAAATTAGGAACCTATCTACTTCAAGATCCAGCTATACTACTCTTGGGCTTATAACCAAAGGATGTTCTGTCCTACCAGGAGGACACTGTCTCAACTGTGTTCATAGAAGCTTCACTGGTAACATCCAGTAACTGGAAATGACAAAGAAGTTGCTCAACTGAAGAATGGATGAAGAAAATGTGGTACATTTACACAATGGATTATTACTCAGTTGTTAAGATGATAACATAATGAAATTTGCAGGCAAATGGATAGAACTAGAAAAAAATAATCCTGAGTGAGGTAACCCAGACCCAGAAACATAAACATGGTATATATTCACTTATAAGTGGATATTAGCTATAAGTAAAAGATAATCGTGCTAGTATCCACAGACCCAGAGAGGCTAATAACAAGGATGAACAAGGGGGAACATAAGGAGGGCTGAAGGGGGGATATATGAACCTCCCTGAAAAGGGGAAAAAGAATAGACTTCATGGTGGACTGGAGGTGGGTAGGAATAGGAACAGGTGGAATCATATCAGAAGGAGGGAGAGACAGAGGGAGAGAGTACATACTAGATGAGACAGCTGGAATTAGCATACATTTGGTGGGCAATGTGGACACCTGGTACAGTAGAAACTCCCAGGATTCTGGAAGGGTGACCCTAGTGAGGACTCCTGTTAAAGGAGGTTTTAGAGTCTGAATTGGCCATATTCTGTAACAAGACCAATTTCAGTGATGGGACTGGGAAACAAACCCAGCCACAAAACCTTCATTCTGCAATCAGTTCTGCCTACAAGATATGCTAGGGCAATGGAGGTTGTTGGAGTAGCCAACCAATGACTGTTTTAATTTGAGGTCCATGCCATGAAAGAAAGCTCATGCCTGAAACTATGTGGATGAATAGAAACCAGAGGCTGGATAGTTTAGAGATCCAGGATAGAAAAACAATCAATAAAATGACTCTTAATGATATTCTGTGTACTCATAGATCAGTTCCTAGCCCAATAGTCATCAGGGAGGCTTCCTCTGGTAGCTGATGGGACCCTATGCAGAGACCCACAGCCAAATATTAGGCAGAAAGAGAATGCAATATGAGATCTCAACTGTGCCCCTCTACTCCAAGCTCAGAGAACCCAGGAGAGTGAGAGGAAGAACTGTAAAAGCCAGATGGTTCAGGACACCAGGAGAACACAACCCACAGAATCAACTAAGCCAGGCTCTTAGGGGCTCACAGAGACTGGAGCAGCGATCTCAGAGCCTGCATGGGTCTGAGTCAGGTACTCTGCAAATATGCTATGATTGTTAGATTGGGGTTTTGTAGGACTCCTAACAATTGGAGTAGGGGTATCTCTGACTCTTTCATCTTCTCTTGGGATCTTCTTATTTCTACTGGGTTGCTTTGCCCAGCCCTGATAGGAGGGAGTTTGCCAGTCACATTGTAATTTATTATGCCGTGTTCAGTTGATATTCCTGAGATGTCTCCTCTATTCTGAAGGCAAACAGAGGAAGAGTAGCTCTGGGGGAGAATGGAGGTAAGAGGGACCTGGGGATAAGTGGAGGGAGGGGAAACTGTTCTTGGGATATATTGTATGAGAGAAGAATAAAAATAAAAAAAATAATAGCATCCCTTTTCCTATGTATTATTTAACCACTGATATTCATTCCCACCATTTCTTGATCAATAGATAGAAAACAGTATTTTTTTTCTCAAGAAGAAACACTAGGTATACAGTTAATTTCATAGCAAATACTCTGTATGTTCAGCAGAAAGTGGAAAGCTTTCTTACATGGAGCTTTCCCTGTGAAGATGCAAAACTAATGTGTCTGAGTTGGGGGGGGGGTTGGAAAAAATCATAAATCTCATTCACATTCAGTGATGAGTGAGTCTGAGAGGCTGCTGACAGAGTGTCTTGATCCCCGAGTAAAGCTAGCATGGCTGGTGACATTAGTCTCGCAGTTGCGAAATCAAATGTTCCAACCAACTCAAGCAACTTTGCCCATCTGTCTGCCTTGTATGCTAGCTTCCCTGCAGAGCTGCCACTGAGATGCTAAATGGCTGGGAGTTTCCTTCATGCCTGTCTTTCAATATTAACCTTTAGGCCATCAAATTGCCTCAGCGAAGTACCATAAAATTCCTCCTTAGCTTATTACATTGCTCAAGTTATGCATCATGAAGTAAAAATAAACAATCATGTTTAAACCTTGACCATATCTTTAGTGTAGTATAAAGAGGGAGTCAGCACTAGCTTTGGAAGTTACTCGAACATGTTGCCTGTTATTTCTCAATAAGGCATGACCTTACCCAAAGAAAGAACTAAAGTTTCCTGCAAATGATTATAGCACCTAAGTCAGGGTGAGGATAAAGAATACTTTTCTGGGTCATTAAGAGGGTTCAATTGGGTAAAATGAATTTCTCCACAAGTCTCTTGAGCTGAGTCTCATCTCTAGAACTCAGAATTCACATGATGGCAGGAGAGAACCAACTAAGGGAAGTTGTCCTCTGGCCTCCATATGAGTGTCATGGCATGCACAATCCTGCCTTTACTTACACAAACATATCCACATGCACATACACAAAAACATTTCTCAATTTTTTTTATCAGCTTAGAATCAGATGGGCTGTGACTACAAGTATAACTGTCCCGTCCTGGTTTGTGACATCAATGTGGAAAGCCTTGTTTGGAATTAAAAATCCCATGCCTCTGAAAAACGTGTACTGAAGTGTTAATCACCAAGAGGACATATTTAGAGATAGAGACTATAGAATCCATTAAGTTTAGATGAATTCATAAGGATTGGATCCTGATCTGGTAAGACTGACTTTCTTAGTCATACAGAAAGATGTACCTGGAATTTCTCCTTCCTCAGATAAACAGGAGAAAGTGTACACTGATTGACTAATACACTGAAGAATACCAAAAACCAACCCCAAGACCACCTAGAAATGGAGTCACAGTATTTCATAAAGGCAGCCGAAGCAGTGTAACATAGATCTATCCAGTAATGTACTGGGGAAACAAACTATACATGTGTATGCTCTCCTGTTTTTGTATATGTATGTGCATGTCCATGTATATTCAGGTGCATGTTTGTGTAGTGTCCAGAATAAACTGAGGGTACTGTTACTCAAGTAAAATATATGAATTTCTCCTTTAACAGTTTTTTTTATACTTTTCCATTTTCATAAGCTCTACCACAAACACAAGCAAGTGTAAGCAAGACAACAGATGGGAAGATTAGGATGCGCTTTTCTGTGCAAAACAGACAGACTTAATTTGGGGGTGCTTTTGTTGTTCCCTTGTCTTAAAACATTTCTGTAGACAAAGGGCTGGGACTTTGCAGATGATTACAGGGTCAGGAAAGAGACTAATTTATACTAATTTTTGAATTTTATTTCTCCCCACTGATACCACTCACTTGTATTGCTTGTGTGATGTTGTACTGAACTAAATCCCATTCTCTTGATGTAAATGTTACTTTGGGCTTTTTTCATATTGTAGTTGTTTCTTTATATATTCCATTTTCCACTTCCAAGCAAAAGTGAGTGTGTTTGAAAGAGAAGTGATTATAAGGCTTTACACATAAACCACAGCCTCTGTGTTTATAATTAAAGTCCTACACACTGGTGAAAATGCACAGACATGTATTTGCTTAAAAGACGTCACATCCTCAGAAGTGGAATACGGGCAAGTTAGCTATTTGGTTGTCAGGAAATCTCTGTGTACAATGTATCCCATTGCTACTGATTGGCATGGCTGTTCACATGCTCTGGCTGTGTCTTTCCTGTTTCAGAATCAGTATAAGATGGTGGGAGGCTTGGTACCTAGCTTAGTGCAGGCCAGGAAGGACTGGTGCTTCCTGATCACTGTGTCTGTTTTTCTGTTTTCTGGTTGGATGCCAAAATTTTATGTGTGATATTCGCATGTGAGAGTATCTTTATTTGATCATTTGAGCCTAGAGACATCAGTAGCTGTGAAATACATCAATTATTTGCTAGTACAAAAGTGAATGCAACTCTTTTTATATTCAAGCAGAAAACGAAAATTTAAGCAACTTGCCTATTATACTATTATTGTTATAATGCCGAAGCAGAATAGAAAAAAAAGAGAAATTTATAGACATGGGAAGGAGAAAAAGCTTCCTCATCCTGGGATCTGGTTGAAGACTCTTGCCAGTTGAGAATTGGTAATTCCAACACAGTAACTGCTTTGCTATTATGGGTTCAGATTTTCCATTTTTGCAAAAGCCTATAACTATAGGTCAGGGGAATGGAGATAGATGGATTCCTGAACTAGAGAACTTGAGCTGCAGTGAGAGACGCTGTCTCAAAAAAAGAAAGAAAAACAAGAAAAATTATAGAGAAATATGCCCAACTTCAACCTTTGGATGCCACACACCTCTACACAATCACTTCTCACATGCTCACATATATGTAGCCACCTACGGGCACACGGGTGAACATAATAAGCATCTCCCCTCCCACACATCCCCACACACTCCAATACAATTAAGGACATTTATGCTAACTTTTCTCTCTTTCCAGATGAAATGGAAATCTCACCAGAAAATCCTACGTTAAAGGGCATAGCCTCATGCCATGTTGCTAACATAATGCCTCCTGATTTTATCACATTACAATCTCATCCAAGTCACCTCCAGAACCCTCTGATAATCTCATTGTCAAAAGGTAGAAAATGTTTCCTAGCAGCCCTAATTCAGATGTTCCCTGCGAGTCACTACAATGGTGTCTATATGCTGTTAAGACACTTAGATGAGATGCCTACATTTTCATGTATGTAAAATGAATTACTAAATGGTCTTATTAATAAAAAAAACAAACAAACTAACAAAAAAAAAAAAAAACAGAGCCAGATAATGGGATAAAACCTGAGGGATCAGAGGAATAGACAAGCCACAGCCAACTTCACCTTACCAACTCCTCAGCTTCCAAAGAGATCTACTTCCTGTATACCCAGGCCTATATGCCTTTCCATCCCTGCCATCTCACTTCCTCTCTCCTCACAGCTGCATCACTTCCTCTTTCTTCCCAACTCTGTCACTTCTTGACTGTCTGTACAGACCTCCAGACCCTCCTGGTAAACTAGTGTTGGAATTTAAGGCGTGTGCCACAACGCCTGGCTCTGTTCCCAGTGTGGCCTTGAACTCACAGAGATCCAGATAAATCTCTGCCTCCAAATGCTAGGATTAAAGGTGTATGCTACCATTGCCTGACATCTATGTTTAATATAGTGGCTGGCTTTTTCTTCTGGTCCTCAGATAAGCTTTATTTGGCTGAAAAATATATTAGGGGACACAATGTATAACCACACATGTATAATTTATTCTTTCTGAAATCCATAACTTTGTGTTTTTAATAAATTCCAGCTCTGCTTCCTACTCATTCATTCTAAAATGTTCTTCTGTGTGGTGATATTATGTTCCCCAAAATATATCATGCACCCTAATAAATTTATCTGGGGTCAGAGAACAGAACAGCCACTAGACAGACATAGAGGCCAGAAAATGGTGGCACTTACACCTTTAATCCTAGCCTTCTGGAGGCAGAGATCCATCTGGATCTCTGTGAGTTTAAAGCCACACTGGAAACAGCCAGGCATAGTGACTCACGCCTTTAATCCCAGGAAGTGATGGCAGAGAGCAGAAAGGTATATAAGGTGTGAGGACCAGGAACTAGCTGGTTAAGCTTTTAGGCTTTTAGCAGCAGTTCAGCTGAGACTCATTCTGGATGAGGTCTCAGAGGCTTCTAGTCTAAGGAAACAGGATCAGCTGAGGAACTGGTGAGGTGAGGAAGCTGTGGCTTGTTCTGCTTTTCTGATCTTCCAGCATTCCCCCGAATACCTGGCCCCAGGTTTGTTTTTACTGATAAGACCTGTTAAGATTCGTGCTACACTTCTGTGTTGAAGCAAAGGATCTTGCTAAACCTGAGTCAAGACCCATAAACGACTATGGGAACTCCTCATGCTGCTGAGGCCAAGAGTGTGGTGGGCCTAATTCTCTGCCACTGCTGACTTTACAACTCGATTCTTTGAATCAGAAACTTAATTATTGCTCTCATAATAAAATGAG
>CABHPH010156212.1:0-26141 GCA_902168325.1 Peromyscus nudipes
TTTTTTTTAAGGAATAGCTTTTAAAACATTTGAATTTATAAGGCTATGGGATATTTTAAGTTTATTAAGTGCTTTGTATTATTCATACGTGATCTTAAAAAATAAATAATTAAAAAACACTAAAGAGTTAGGACCACAGTATGAGCACCAAACACTAAACACTAGAAACTTGACTATTCCTGTCTTATGATGCAAGACCTACACAGATGACCTAAGCAGTCTGGCAAAGAGCTTGGCGCAGTGTTTCTCAACCTATGGGTCATGACTCTTTAGGGGTCCAAAGGCCATTTCATAGGGGTATCCTAGGACCATCTGCATGTCAGATGTTTGCATTGAGATTCATAACAATGGCAAAATTGAAGTTGTGAAATATCAACTAGAATGATTTTGTGGTAAGGAGTTACCACAACATGGGGATTTATGTTGAAGGGTCTCAGTATTATGAAGGTTGAGAACTACTGTCTTAGAGATTGTCTCACCTTACCTAAGATCTATTAGGCTTAAGAATGTATGTCTAGGCCCTAGTCCCCAGCTCCTAACTCCTGCCCTAACTCCTGTCCCAGCCCCCAGCTACTCATGAGGTCCTTAGAAGTACCGTGGTTGGAGTGGGAGACAAAGATCCTCATGCAAGTCTAGACGCAGGGCCCAGAGGAGAAAGCATGGGTCTGCCAGGCACTACAAGTTGCCAGACAGATGGGCTTTATTATGGTGAATAAATATATGGTGGGGTACAAGGGGGGTAGTGTTAATGTTCTATAGAGAGAGGCAGATCCAAAGAGATAAAGGCAGTGAGAAGTGGGCTGAGGTTGGTGGTCTACTTGCCACCTGAGGCCATGGCGACATTCAGGCCTAAGCTACGGCCAAGGACTATGTCTGTGCCTGTGGCCCTGCTGCATCTGTGGTCTGTGTTGATGTCTGTGGCTCTTCTTATCACCAAATGCTGAGAGGATAGGGCTGCACAGAGTTGGACCCATCCTTCACTGGCTGCAACCCTGAGGAGAACGGGTCTCCCTCCATTGGCTGCAGGACTGGTGAGAGCAGGTACTTGTACCTCTCCTGGGCAGGTTGACAGAGCTGATTCTGTTGGCTGGGATGCAGGTAAGCTGGCCCTGAGAGCTTGATAGTGGGAAGACTGGTCCTGCCCCCCTCATTTACCATGTGGTGGCATGGGCTAGGAAAATATGCCTTCCCCCTTGCCCCTTGCTACTTACAGTGTTTGAGAGAGCTGACCCTGACCCTCACCAGATGCAGCACTAGGGAAAGCAGGCCCTTCACCTTGCCTGGGCAATACAGTAAAGCTGACCCTGATGATGAGGCATGTATGAGCCAGCCCCAAGAATACAAGCATGAGAGATCTGGCCCTGGCCTAACCTGCCATATAGTGGCATGGGTAAGAAGGCCCCCTCACATCCCTTGTGACCTGTGGCAGGTGGGAGAGCTGTCCCTAAGGTCATGAAAGCAAGAGAGCTGGCCCTATCTGTTACCAGCTGTAGCACTCTTCAGAGTGGCCACTACACCTTGCCTTGGCACCACAGCACAGCTGGCCCTGATGGTATTAGGTGTGAGAGAGACAGCCCCAAGGACATGAGAGCAGGAAAACTGACCCCACCGCTTGCTGCTTGCTACATAGGGTGAGTTAGCCAGAGCAGTGTTGGAGAGCTCACCATGGTGTTGAGGATGAGGGAGAGCTGGTGAACTGACCAACCCAGCAACCACACAGAACCAGAACCAGGGCTATGAGTTGGCCCATCCCAACTTTCACCCCATCTATGATCTACTGGAGCATATGAAGGGGCTGGCCCTGCAAACTTAAAGTTACAAGATCTCCATGACAACAGCAGGATATCCAAGAGGAGCCTCAGTGAGAGCCCAGTATCAATGGTATAAAAACAAACAAACAAACAAACAACAACAACAACAAAACACAGAGGTCTCAGACCAGACCAATGACTCATTGCAATGAATTCTTGTAAATAATGATCTATGGACTAAAGGGTTACTGTGTGACTCACTGTGTCACACTGCAGCTTCCATGATGAGATTTTTCTTTTCTTGTTTCTTTTCTTTTTTTCCCTATTTTCTTTTCTTTTAAATTTTATTTTGTTTTATCCTGTGGGAGTTGCAAGGGTAGAGGGTGGATGGGAAGGGACAGGAAGATGAGTGAGATAGATATGTGTGATGTGAAATCCACAAAGAATCAATTTAAAAAAGTTAAATTGGAAAAAAAAGAATGTATGTCTGGCCTCCTTGTCTTTGATAACTTTGTTAAGCTTTAGCTATTTATGGTAAACCGAGTCACATAAGAAACTTTATGATTAAAAATTTTATTTTGATACAAAGAGCTTCAATTCAGAAATTGTTTTTAAGGCTAAACCTAACAGGGATAAAGCTAAAAAATCCTAATCTTAGAAAAGGCTACTAACTTATTGTAAACTATTAAACATGCAAGTTAATGGTCAGTCATCTTATAAAGGATAAAATTCTCTAATGTTTTCAGAACTATACTTGTAGTCAGGCTAAGTACTAATGTAATTAATTACAGGAAAAAGCTTTATATAGCCTCTTGTATGTGTTTTCAAGGTTAAGTCCAGCCGGGCAGTGGTGGCACACACCTTTAATTCCAGTACTCGGGAGGCAGAGTCAGGCAGATCTCTGTGAGTTGGAGGCCAGCCTGGGCTACAGAGTGAGTTCCAGGCAAGGCGCAAAGCTACACAGAGAAACCCTGTCTCGAAAAAAGAAAACAAAAAGTTAAATGGAAAAAGCTTTATTATAACTGACAGAGACCTCAGCTCCTAACAATGACCCCAAGATCTCCAAAGAAGATGGTGGAGCATGGCAACTATGATTCCACCTGGATTGTGCTAATGCCAACCACTAGGCATAACTGCCCCATACCTCACCCACCACTAGGACCCTGCCCAAACTGTGGGCAACCAGAACACTGGAGAGTTGATTGCCCCACCTCACCTAGACAAAGTAGTCAGTCTTCCAACTTGCTTCTCCACAGGAAAATCTCCGAAAATCTCTCAGGCCTGGGCCTGATGACTGAAGACTACTGCTGCCCTGTGACCTCTGCCCTCAATGAAGTCATGGAGACCACAGGAGCTTGGGGTGACTGTCTAGGTAATGGGCAAGTCTCTGCCATTTTATTGATACATAGGACATTTGGATTATACTTCCTGCTATGATTTATCTTTCTTAGATCTCTGATAGCATTGGCAGCCAGGCTAACTATAGTTTTGTCAGGTTAACAGCAGCAAACTGTAAACTTTTGCAGGTAACCAGCTCCTCCCCATAGGGCTGCTGCCACCTTGTTAGTCAATTTCATATATAGAAATCAGGTCCTACTTTTTCTAGAACTACTAGGTCTCCTGATGAGAAAGGTAGACAAGTTTGCCTTGCAAACAGATTTCATATTAGAGGATAAACACATATTGTATGTAACTTTTTACTGTTCCATTATTTAAGAACCTGCTTGGCAATGACTGTTCTCAGTTATAGTAACTCCTGTCTCTGAGAAATGATTAGATGGAAAGAAAAAAATGTTTAAGTCTATGCAAGTTCTGAGGGTTGAAGAAAATGTTCTAAGGTTTATAAAGGTCTTAGGTTGTGAAAGCTTAAATAAGTTCTTCAGGTCTAAGAAAATGACTTAAGATTTATAAATGCAAGTTGTGAAAGTATAAGAAAGTGATTTAAGGTTTGTGAAAAATGGGAAATGTTTCAGATTTCCTTCCCCTTGTATACTATTGCTATACTAAGATTTTAAAGGTTCGGAGTTTTAATACTGATCAATGGAGTTCTGATAAGCTGGTAAAGCACTAATTACTTACTATTCAGTCATAAGCTCAATGTTTTACAGTTCCTTTGGTTGTCTTCTAAGTAGAGATTTAAAGGTGCTTCTCATCAGGCTAATAACATCTTTATCCAAGCTATATAGTAAGCTCTCTGGACAGAGAAAAAATGTTCATGCTTTTTAACCCAAACCCATAGCTTTTACTGAGACTCAAAGGCATGAGTCTACTTCAGCTGTTTTACATACATCTGCTGGCCACTTTTTCTACAATGTGGATTTCAGTATAGATTACAAACAGTGGTAATACTGCTATATCTAAAACTTTTATGTCCTTTTGTAAACTGAAGTTTCATGGAAGCTTCAGGGAGTTGAGGGAATCATAAGACTTAGATCCACCTCTCAAAGGTCCAAAGGACTCCAGCTAAGTATAGCCCAAGTTTCCCCATCTGTCTATCCCTGAAGATGGGATCTCTCTCTCTTCCCTAGTCTTGGGACTCTTCTCCTCCCCCAACTATTAGTGACTATAGGCATGAAAGTTCCAAATGTAAGGTTTTCCTTTAAGTTCCTAAACTTCTGTCCCTAGTCTATATTTTTCTCAACAGATTTCCACTTGGCTGACAGACACCATCAAGGAAACAACTGCTGGTGACAACCTGCTCCAAATGGCTACAAGCCCTGGACTTGCTGAAAACTGATGTAAACCAGTCCAGCCAATGGGATTGCTCCTTGTCTCTTCAGCTGGGTCAGCTAACCAGCTGGTTCTAATGAATGTACCATTGCCTGAATCCCCTTCCAACCTTTAACTAGCATTCCAGCATTCCTGGTTTCAGCAGGAAGTAGTTACTGGAGAGAATATGTTGCCATTTGCCCCCCAACAAGCTGGAATGGTAGGTCAAAAGAAAACTCCCCGGCATAGGGGACAAAATGGCTATCTATAGTACCTATTAGCAGGAAAGGTGCCTGTTAAAACAAAATAGACCCAGCCAGATCTATCAATGCATAGATTCATTAGCTAAAATAGTTCTACAATATGATAGGATATTCTATGTAAAATAGAGAGGTTATTGTATAGCTTTAAGAGAAATTTGTTGTTTCTATATAAACCATTCAGGATTAATTAGAGATAATCTGGCTGTACTCAAAGAAACATTGCAAAGGGGATCTGAGATGAATGAAGTAAATGACTGGTCCCCATTCTCATCCTGGATACTACTAGATAGTAACTCTGATGTCAGTCATTATAGGGACTTTGATTCTTCTATTTTTGCTAATTACAGTTGGCTATTGCACCATTAATGCCTTAACTGAATGACAGTTCCTGTCTGGGTACTGATGGTTACTAGATCCAATATAAACAGGTACCCATTACAGAGTCAAGGATTTGACTCTGGGTACACACAACTCAAGCAGGAAATGTGAGAGCCAAAATTATCTTTTAAGTTTCAATGACTATGCCTAAGAAATTCATGAAATAAAGATGCCTGTAACCAGTAAGTCCCTTACACAAGGGCAGACACTTCTTGAAATGCTGGAGGCTATTGTTTATGGACTATAACAAGCCACATGTTTTTGTTCCCCTAAATAAATTTGTTTGACTCAACTGCTCCAAATGTGCTTGGTCACGTGAAGGTGGGAAGTACATAGGCAGGATGTATGTCAGGATATATGCTTACCCCTGATTGGACCTGATGAGAAATATGGTGGTCTTATGGGATGCCTTTTAAGCCTCTGCAAAATGTGACTCATGGCCATTTTCTGGGAACCCAGGAATGGACCTGGCCAGAGTTCATCATCCTGGACAGTATTTAATTAAAGCTTCCTTCAAATTTGTCTCAAAACTGTGGTAGTAGCCTTATCCTCATCTGGTGGAATTAACAAAATATTCTTAGAGCGGGCAGAAACAAAAGCAGACACTGTGGAACAAAGGAATATTGGAGTGTAAAGAACATTTTTTCTTATTAGAGGGAAAAGGTCCTAGAGACACAAGGCAGAAAGCAGCCACTGAGACCAAGCAGAGCCTGCCAAAGCACCTCTCACTCAGGGCAACTTGTCTCACTCTTGGCAGTTTATCCAAAGAGTCTGTTGGGATCTTTGCAACTAAAAATGTTAGCTGCTTTGTTGGTATGTCACATTGGAGGCTCATGGCCAGGAAAAATTTTAGGTTCTCCTTAGAAGCCAGTAAATGTATCATGTAAAACTGTATCAAAATTAAAACAAAACAAAACATTAAGATTACAAAATAATACCTTGGAGGTCTGATGTTTTCTCCTTAGTCTAATATTAAAAGTGTATGGTGACTCCCAGATGACTCAGTGGGACCATGTAGTTTTATGTGCTGCCATTCTGGCTAGTGCCGTGTGGTGACATTTGCTAAGATGGTGGCAAAGTCCTATGGTTGCTTCCGTCTTAACGAGGTCCCCTAGCCAACATGGCAGCAAACTATGGGGTTGTTTTCAACTCAGCCTGAACTCAGTCCCATGGTGAAGTGAACTCATTCTCTACCAGGGTTCAAGTCAAAAGTGGACTGTTACATCCTTTTCTTTAAAAGAATACTTTAGTTGCATAGTTAGTGTGGATATATGAGGAGATGGTTCCTATGGCCTAGGCAGGTATACCTATATTGGCAAAATAAAGAAATAGGAGAAGGAATTTTACCATCTCAGCTCAAGGAAGCCAAATCTATAAGTATATGACAGAGTATCTAGAATCATAGCATGAGGCTTCTCTCAGAGCTGCGGAAGAGATAAGGACAGAAAATAGAAAGATCCTTTGAAGAGTAACTTCCTAAGGAATGTTGCCAGCCTGGTCCCTGTATGGGGTTACCAGAATTGGGCTGATTTGTTCCCTTTTCCACTCACAGAGTCAGGGGCCCTGCCTGACCCAGGACATGGTTTTGGAGGACAAATATGAGTGAATCTGGAGTGGGAAGGTCAACCACATCCAGAGCCAGTGTCTCAGCTTAAACAGCACCAAAAATGTTGCTAACATAACTTAGCAGGCTGTGTTTTTTTTGTTTGTTTGTTTGTTTTTTTTTGGGGGGGGGGTTTCGAGACAGGGTTTCTCTGTGTAGCTTTGCGCCTTTCCTGGAACTCACTTGGTAGCCCAGGCTGGCCTCGAACTCACAGAGATCCGCCTGGCTCTGCCTCCCGAGTGCTGGGATTAAAGGTGTGCACCACCACCGCCCAGCGCAGGCTGTGTTTTTGATAGGGAAAGGTCTTTTCAGCTAGACTATCATCTGGAAGCATTTAGGAAATTAGGTTCAGAAGTCTGAGCAGGTGACACCTGAAGTGCAGAAAGGGAGGAGTAAAGCAGAGGACAGGAGTGAAGATAAAAAAGAAACTTGAAAGGGGAGTTTAGAACTTTTACCCTTTTATCTAATGAAGTCATCTAAGTTGTCGAGGAGTTAGAAGTCGAAGGTATGGCTGTTGCCTAATCGACTTGGGGGCTGAATCTGAACAGAGAGCATAGGTGGTCCAAGGTCAGTGAGACCTAAAGTTTTCAGGTTTAATTATATGTGACACAGGGGTGTCTTGGTTACAGACAATTTGAAAACCATCACTGGAAGAAGGGGAGAGTGAGGCTACAGTTGGCCCCCCAGTTGTCACCTGGGTTCAGCAGCAGCCCAAGGAGTGAGCCTCATTTGCAAAAGAGGGTGTTCCCTACCTGTGAAAAGTGGGTAACAAAGGCCAAGGAACCCAGAGTTCTGGAGAAAGCCTAGTTCTGGAATGCCTTCAGATGTTGGCTGAGCTTTAACCTTCCCTGAGTTTGTGACAGATGTGGTCTACACTAATAGTGAAGGGCCTCTGCTCTGGTGGCCAGAAGATAGACAGGAGGGAAATAGGGATGAGAAAGAGAGAAGGAGAGAATGAATTAAAGGTAGATGAAGGAAAAGAGCCAAACTGAGTTAACTCAGAACACAAAAAACCTCAGGGGTTTCAAGTCACAACTGGGGCCATTAAACCCTAGAAAGCTTCGCTAGTGGCAGTTTTCTTGATGGGATGCGTCCCTGGAAAGACAGAGGGATAGGTAAGGGGAGAGAAGAGGCAATTCCCAAAAAGAGAAGCTGGGGTGTGGTACCACAAAACCACCAAACATTAAATCAGGATTGATGGAGGCAGTGAGGAAATAAATGAAAGACAGGCATGTCCAGAAGTAGAACTGTTCTTTAACAAGAACAGCTGAAGGGACTCAGTCTTTCCATGGAAGTGGGACTGAGCCCTGTGGCGTGGGGTCTTGGGGTTTTATAGGCTGGAAGAGGAGAAACTTAGGGGATGGCAGATTCCTTTTGAAGGTCAGTTCCCCTGCTGTCTGTAAGTGATGGGTACCAGCAGGTTTGGCATGTGATGCACCAGGTGTTATCAGTCAAGGCAACTTTCCTATCTGGAGTTTCTCAGTCTACCTGAGGCTCTTAGGTAGTTATCACTCAGCAGATCAATATTAACCTGATCTTTATTAGCAATGTGGAATATCTTACTAATAATCTAGAACTTTAATTCTTTCAACAACATTTTCTCATTTTCACAGTATAATTTTCAAAATATGTTGTTTATTCATGACAGTTTCTTATTTTTAATACTGCTGCAAATGAACTTATCATTTTGATGTCCAAATTGTCTTCCTGTAGTTTGGGAAAACAGCTGTATTAAAGTTTTTTTGAATTGTTTGAAAATTTCATGCATGCAGATAATGTGTTTTGATCAAATCCAGCCTCCATTTCCTCTCTTCCAATTCATCCCCTCCCTGCACCACCGTTTTCTCTCCCAACCTTGTGTGCTCCTTTTGCAAACCCACTGAGCTCAGTTAGTATTTTTATATTGATCTTGAATCCAAATTCTTGTTATTTTTAGGCTTCATATCTAAGCATGTACCTAAGAAATGCTGAAGCAGAGATAGGGGGTACATACCTGTAATCCCAGTGCTTGAGAGCCAGGGTCAGGAGTCAAAGGTCATCCTCCACTGCATAGCAAATTCCAGGACACACACACACACTCACACACACACACGCACACACGCACGCACGCACGCACGCACGCACACGCGTGCGTAAAGGGGTTGGGGTGCACACTTTCTTTGTCCTTGCGTGGTTTGGGTACAGTGCAATACTGGTTTCATAGGATTTTTGTTTTGAGGAATTAGTGACAAGTTCATTTTTACGTAAGTATTTTTTTTTTATAATTTGCAAAGTGATCTTGACTTGGGGAATTTAGTGAGAGATGTTTTTATTTAACTTTTACTATTTATTTCTATGCTGGGGATTGAACTCAAGGCTACACCCATACTAGGCAAATATAGATCCTGGAGCTAGAGGCCCAGTTACTGTGAGAGATAGTTTTAATTATTAATTTAATGTTTCACTGGTTGCAGGTTTCTCTAGATTTTTAACTTCTAATTGAATCACTTTTGTTCTGATTGTCCAGGAACTGGCTCATTCATTCCAGAGCTTTTACAGTTTTGACATACAGCTGTTTACAGTGTAACTTCTAGCCATCTTGCTCTTATGATTCTGTTAAAATATTCCCTCTTTAACCTGATTCTATAATTTGCTTTTACTAATTATCATCAGGCAGAGGTTCTAGAAAAGACTTTAGTCTAGTTAAAGATTTTCCGATTTGTTGTTTTTTTAATGAAAATATATGTGATTATTTGTTGATATTTTTACTATTTTGTTTCTCTCTTTCACTTTGACTAAATCTTTATTATTTTTTTCCCCGTTTGTCCTGGATTTGTTTGATTTTTCCTGGTTCTTTTTTTCTTTTTTTTGTTTTGTTTTGTTTTCCAAAACAGGGTTTCTCTGTGTAGCCTTGCGCCCTTCCTGGAACTCGCTTTGTAGACCAGGCTGGCCTCGAACTCACAGGGATCCGCCTGCCTCTGCCTCCTGAGTGCTGGGATTAAAGGTGTGTGCCACCACCGCCCGACTTTCTCCTGGTTCTTAAGATGAAAGCTAAATTACTTAAGAATTTTCTTTTGTAAACACAGGCATTCACAGCTGTATATTTCCCTTTGAGAAATGCTTTCATTATACTTATCATTAGTTTTGGCCCATGTTTACATTTTCAATCATTTCTAAATACTTTCCGATTTCCTTTTGTGTGTTTGTTTGGCTTACTGGTTATTTGGAAATGTTCAGTTGTCATATATTTATGAATTTACAGCCCTTGCCTGAGCTGTTGTTCCTTACAGATTCCCACAGCACTCTGCTTACTCCCTAGTTACTTACTCATTGTATTGCCCTCATTTCTAAAGATCTTCAGAAGTTTCTAGAGAGAGGTAGAGGCTAAGAAAAAGGCTTAATTGTCAGACTTGAGCCAAAGCCCTATTTCTACTATTTTCTAGCTTGAAATCCTAGGGGAGCTATCTGGCTTTGTTTCTTTATTTGGTTGGTTGGGTTTTTTGAGACAGGGTTAAACTCTGTTCTCATCTCAAAAAGATATTGGTTTATAGAATAGCTGTATGACTGTATGAATTCTAGCCAATGCAATAATTATGAACAATTTATGTATAAATCAAACTGTATTTTTTAAAAAGATGAATGTTTAGTATCTAGAGTCATGGATTTATACTAAAAGCTTAATGCAAATTTTAAACTTGATCTATGTTAAAGTAAATAGGAGTTTGACACCCAATGTGAGTCAAAGGTTATTTATGACTGTTGAATATAATAATGCATTCAAAATAATAATACAATATTTCTAGCCTTCCAGCTTTTTAAAAACTTTCTTTGTATTTATTCTTGTGTCTTTCACAGAATGCATCTCAATCCTATTCATTTCCCCATCTCTTCATATCTGCTCTCTGCCCTTGCAACCTCCCCCCAAAATAAAATTTAAGAGAAAAAAGGGGAAAAAAAGGAAAAATCAATCTCATCATGGAAGCTGTAGTGTGACACAGGGAGTCATGCAGTAAACTTTTTATCCATGTATCTTTACTTGAAAGTGTTCACTGCAAAGAGTCATTGGTCTGGTTCGAGGCCTCTGGCTTCTGCTGCACTATCGATGCTGGGCCCTCACTGGGACTCCTCTTGGATATCCTGTTGTTGCCCTGTGTCATGGAGAATCCTGCAGCTTTGGGTCTGCAGAACCAGCCCCTTCATGTGCTCCAGAAGATCACAGATGGGGTGGATGTTGGAGTGAGCCTGGTTCTGGGCCTGGGTAGTTGCAGGTTTGGTCAGCCCATCAGCTTGCCCATGGCCTTGCCACCAGAGTGAGCTCTCCAGCATTGCCTTGGCTGGTTCACTCCTTTCAGCATGAGCAAGGGGCAGGACCAGTTCTGCTTTCACACCCTCAAGGTTGGCTCTGGGGGCCAGCTCTGCTCTGTTGCCCAGGTAAGTTGCAGGGGCCACTCCCAAATGTTGCAGCTGATGAGGGGACAGGGACAGCCATCTCTCCCACCTGCCATAGGCAGTGAGGGGCAGGGGAGAGGGCATCTATCCCCTGCCAACACCGCCATATGACAGATGAGGGCCAGGGCCAGATCTCCCACACTCACATTTTCGGGCCTGGTTTACCCCTACCCCTGTCAACAGGGTCAGCTCTACTGTGCTTCCCAGGCAAGGTGCAGAGCCCACTTTCCCAAATGCTGCAGCTGGTGAGAAGGAGGGTCAGGTCCCTTGCCTACCACAGATGGCAGGGTCAAGTGGAGAAGGGTATCTTTCCCTCACCCTCACCACCACATGGCAGATGAGGGGGGTGTCGCCAGCTATTCCACTCTCACACCCTCAGGGCGAGCTCACCTGTGCCTCTGCCACCAGGGTCAGCTATACTGAGCTGCCCAGACAAGGAGCAGGGCCTGCTTTCCTGAGTGTTATAGCTGGTAAGGGGAAAGTCACCTGCCCTGTCTGTCCCAGGCAGTGAAGGGCAAAAGATAAGGGGTGCCTCTCTCCCCTACCCACCCCTCTGCACGACAGACAAGTTGTGGGAACAGCTCTCCCATGCTCAAAACATAGCGGCTGGCTCACCCACACCTCCACCAATAGGATCTGCTCTACTGTGCTGCCCAGACAAGGTGCAGGGCCTGCTCTCCTGAGTGCTACAGTTAATGAGGGGCAGGGGCAGCTCTCCCACTTTTATGACCTCAGAGACAGCTCTCCCATATGCCTCAGGCATAGAGGAGTGGGAGAGAGAGTATCTCTCCCCATCCATGCCACTATATGGCAGATGAGGGGTGGGACCAGATCTCTCATGCTTATATTTTCAGACTGGCTCACCCCAGCACCCCCCCCCCAGCTTTACTGACCAGGTGAGGTGCAGGGCTTGCTTTCCCGAGTGATGCAGCTTGTAAAGGGGTGGATCAGCTCCCTCACCAGCTGGAGCCTTGCCCCAACCACTACACCACAGAGGAGGGTAGTGGTACCAGCTATGCCCCTCTTACACCCTCAGGGATGACTTGCCTGTGCCCCTGTCTACAGGATCCACTCTGTTGTGGTGCCCAGGAGAGTTGCAGGACCCATTCTCCCAAGTGCGGCAGCTGGTGAGTGGTTGGGTCAGGTCCCCCACATGCTGCAGTTGACGAGGGTCTAGGGGAGGCATCTTTCCCTCATCATGTGGCAGATGCTATCTGCTCTCCCATTCTCATGCCCTCAGAGCCAGCTCTCTCATGTCCCTGTGAACAAGGTCACCTCTATTGTGTTAATGCCTGGGCCTGGGCTGCTCTTGGGGCCCATGTCTAGATTCATGGCCCTGATGCAGCTGCGGTCTGTGCTGATGTCCCAGGCTCCTGATACCACCAAGGCCGAGAAAATAGGGCTGTACAAAGTTGGCCCTGCCCCCTACTGACTACAACACTAGGGAGAACTGCTCCTGCCCCTCACCAGATGAAGCACTCAGGAGAGAGAGTCCTACACCTCACCTGGGCAGCACAATAGAGCTTTCACCTCTTCGGATATGCGGCTGTCCACAGGACATGGACCATTCTGTCTCTCTCTTTCCCATACCACGCCATAAATTGCTCACCATAATAGTGCCTGCAAAGTTCTGGGTAGGCCATGTTTTCTCTTCAGAGCCTGGGGTGGCCCGCCCAGGCCTTCATGTGGATCTCATTGTACAGTTCACCCTGTCAAGCCTTCAAGCTTTATATATTGCACATTATAACTCTAAGTCTGGTAGCAAGTGAGTATGAATCTCATACTATAATATGCTTGCTCAGCTTAGTAAATGACTAGAACTTTTGCTGTTTAGAAAATCTAGAAATACAGTGTTACAGCATATGCAAAAGAAATGCAGAGTCACTAGACTGAAAGCTCCTCTAGATATGACCCATAGGCTTCCATATTTCTACTTACATTACTTTGTAGGGACATCTGCTAAATATTTGTTGAGTGAATGAAAAAAGAGAGAAAAGAGGAGGGAAGGAAAGTAAGCAAGTGTAAATAGGAAACTCTTTGGAGCTACCTTCACCTTAAACACCTTCTCCTTGGCCCTAATACTAATTTGCCCCTTGATTTCCCATCCTAGGTCAATTTTCTATCACTGTTCAACTCTTTTTGCATTTTCGTAATTGTAATATTGACACCCAAGACCAATTTAATTAAATCACCTTGTGTATCAAACTGCCCTAAGAGCAGCATTTATTTAATTTAGAGAAAAGTATAACAGCTGAATTCAAAGGGGATCGCTAATGTGCTAATGGGGCACAGTGAATCTATTTCTGAAGTTGGAATTCTCTGTCCACCATCATCTTCTCCTTCAGCTTAACAGTTGTGAGCCATCCTCACCCAGTTAGAGCCCTATTCACACACAGTTCACCATCCCAGGGAGACAGTAATAGAAAACATGAAGCATGGAAAAGCTATTAAGTTTTTCATAACAAATTATCTATTCACACTTAATTGAATCTTAGCCTTTCTAATTTTTCCTCCCTCTTTCTAAGGATATAATTTTCTACCCCAGAGTTACTACTAGATTGATTTGAGTCTTCCCTATAGTTGTATAAATTAGTTACATCCTGGATATAAAATGGCCTTTGGAGAAAAAAGCTACAATAAATAGTTCCTATAAATCAGCTGATCCTTGAGTCCAGAATTTTAAATAATTTCCAAACCCTTCTGAAGGCATTTGCTAAGAGGAGGACTAGACCCTGGAAGAGATAAGCACCTCTTGAGAACTTTATTTCATTAACAGTTCCCCCCCCCCACACACACACACACATTGTCAGAAGTTTCTCTGTGTCCTGCCTGTCCCGTGGTTGGGACAAATCTCACCCACAGTCCCACAGCCTTTATAAAATAATCACACAGAGGCTTAATATTAATTATAACTGCTAGGTCATTAGCTCAGGCTTATTACTGACTAGTTCTTATACTTAAACTAACCCATAATTCTTATCTGTATTTAGCCATGTGGCTTGGGACCTTTTCTCAGTTCTGCCTTGTCATCTTGCTTCCTCTGTGTCTGTCTGGTGACTTCTGACTCTGCTCTTCCTCTTCCCAGAATTCCTTTAGTCTACTCGCCCTGCCTATACTTCCTGCCTGACTACCAGCCAATCAGTGTTTTATTAAATCAGTGTACAAAAGCATTATCCCGCAGCACATACACACACTCACACAATCACAACACACACCACAAACACACACTATACACCACACACACATATACATACATTACACACCACACATATACCACACCACACACACACATACTACACAATACACACACATACACTATACACCACACATACACACACCACATATATACACATACCACACCACACACACATACACACACCACACCACACACATTATACACCACATAAACATAAACACACACTACAAACCACACACACTAACACCACACACATACACATACCACACCACACACATACACTACACACCACACACACATTACACCCCCCCCCACACTTACATACAACGGGAACTTGAAAATGAAATGTAATAAGATGCAGCTGTTATACTGAAGGAAAATACTTCTTACACTAGAAAAGTTAATGGTAGTTCTTTGAGATTCAACATCAATTACTTTTTGTTAAAAATTTTTACAAAATTTAGATATTGGTTTTAGATTTAATGGTCCTATCTATAGATTATCTGTATTTTGTAAAGATTTTGTGATATTGTCTATCTCTGCTTTGTTCAAGCAGGGTATTTTTCTGCCTTGTTGTATATAAATAATTAATGTATCATTGAAGGTTTTGTTTATGATAGCACTTCAGAGTAAGAGGCTACTTAATTGACATATATAAGGGATGAATTTCCTGCAACATATCAGTGAGACAAACTGATATGTACCTTGGTCTGTTGATACAAATATATCTCACATTACAGCATCAATAACATTAGGTGTTTGTGTGAACACCTATAGTATTATGAAACAAAACTGACTCCAAAAGTGATATAACACATAAAGACATTAAAAATCATATAGGAATCAAAGGGAAGTTCAACAGAAAGTTCCTTAGCTTTCAAATAGTTTACTCAGTCACACAGACACAGGATATAGCTGGCAGTCTAAACATACCCCACTCCAAACAGAAAAAAAATGAATTTCAAACTCATTACATGAACCCAGAATTACCATGATGCTAATACTAACAAAAATGGCCGAAGAATAAAGAATACTTCCATTTTGCTGATGTCTATATAGTTGTGAAAATTGAAACAATATATTCAGTCATTAAAAGTAGCTATAGTTTAATAGAGTGATACACTTCAATGAGTCAGACATTGCTGAAGAATAAATACAAGAATGAATCAACCAAGTGTAATCAACTAATGCTATATATTATACCATGAAATAATAAAGAAAACATGATTACCTTAGTAAATACAAAAGATCACTTTCTACAGGAATAATCCTAACCTCTTTGCTAATAAGTATATGGAAATACTTTACAAACTGATAAGGTATATTTGTATGAAATATATAAGGAAGAGTAAGCAACAGACAATTATAAAAAGCATTATTGTCATGCTTGAGGACAGAGCAAGACAAACCACCTGCAAACCTCATTCTTAATCTGGTTCTTGGGTCATTACCCTTAAGAAATCAGCACATGACAGAATAGTGTCAGAAAATCTCTTCAGCATCTGCAGTGACCCAGAATCCTGCTTGACACCAAAGTATGATTTTTGTTTATTGTATTTTTAAGATTAGTGTCATTTCTCATATCAGTGTAATTAATACATAAAAATAATATAAATAAACTTTCTGATACAAAAACAAGTTTTTAAAGATGTCTATGAAAAATGTTAAGAAATATATAAGGTCTGGTAAAAGAATAACTTAAAACTTCATTTTAACAGTTATTATATAAAATTAACACATATAATTTATTAATCTAAAATTAAAGGCAGTGGATGCTCCCAGATTAGCTTTATTTACAGAATCACAGCCAATACCACCCCTCAGTATTGTCTTATAAAATATGATATGCTAAATTCAGAGCCTTATGAAGAGAAAAATCTGTGAATATTACAAAGAATATTTTGAAATATATCAAACTCAAAGTTATATTAGTTAAAAGTGAATGTATTATTTAACTAATGTATTATTAGTTAAAAGTGAATGATTGAAATTCAGTTATAAGCAGAAGAAAATCAAGAAATGGATTTGCCTAACTGTGCAATCTAGGTATTTGTTAATTTTTCATTTTAAATATGTGATTAAAATATTGATTATTCATAAAAATATCTTACAACCAACTATACTTGGAGGGAAATAAGTTTTGATAGTTATGTCATTACATAAGAAGAAATAAAATCCACAGATACTAATAAGAATAAAATATGAAAAATTAGAAATAGCAATTTAGAAGAAAGACAAATATCTACTTTGGAAATGAATGACTGTAAATCATATTCTACAAAATATAATGAACAAACTTAAAAGCTAATGAACTGAAGGAATGTGCTTCATAAATACCTTTAATTCATATACATCACTGTCATACCTCACAACAGGGATACATTCTGAGAAATTCACTAAGAGATATCATGTATCAGCATCATAGGGTGCTTGTACACAAACCCAAGTGGTGTGAGTCAATAGCTCAATGTGGTCCTGAAGCAGCCCACAGACACAGTGTGTGCAGACCACAGGAGATGCACACCTGCCAGTCCTACACAGCCTAATGAGAACTCTAATAGGAAAAGTACGATCTAAAATTAGTTTATTTAATATAAAATCAGCAACAGTCATTCATTATCATTATGTGCTGTGTATAGCTGTATTTGCTATACTTTTACACACCTTACAGCACAATGGATTGTTGACACTAGTATCATGATGATTATGACAATAATAAATTGCACCATGGTGTTTTGATGGTACCATGTCACTAGCAAAAGAAAATTGTGAACTCCATTTTAATCTGGTAGAGTCTCTATCTTCATGTGTCTATCACTGACTAGAACACTGCTATGAGATTTATGACTGTATGATGCAAAGTAGAAAACTGAGTACAAGTTGTGGATAGGTAATTAATAAAAAAGGAGATTAAATGTCTCATGAACATGTAAAATATTGCTGTCACTGCTAAGCCCAAATGCAATTTTAAACACAGCAAGATGACAATCTTTCCCCACTAGATTGACAAATTTTTAAAGACTAATAATATCTGGTGTTGGCAAGAAAATGAGAAAACAGATATCTCCACTGCATTGCTCATGAGAGTATGAATTAGTATCCTTTTAGAATGCAGTTTGGTTAAGCTTATAATAAAACAAGAATAAAAATTTTCAAGAAAAAAATGTGTATCTACATCCTAGAGCCACCTTTAACTTGTAAGTCTATATAATTATTATTCATAAATTAAAAATAAAATTTAGAAGTGACATAAATGCATGCAGATATGGACTTGCTTACAGTAAGTACATATTTTAAACAGCAGACATCAGCAGGCATAGGAAAACAACTGCATTTCCTTACCCATCCATCCTTTCATTCTAGAACACATGAGGGAGGGTAAGCAATGAGATGTGGCTACATTTATGACTTGTAACCTTTTTAAAGGTGTAAATACTGAAATGAGAAATATTAGCAGCAGAGGTTAAAGCAAACCATATAGCTAGAAGGGAAAAATAAAACCAAAGCTCCAGGTGTATGTCTGATTAATTAAAAACTGTATCAAAAGTTTGTGCATTGAAGAGTGGATTTGGAAAGGTTCCTGATGGAGTAAGATATGAGGAGAGAACGTGACTTATTTTAGTTACTTAGTTACTTTACAATTCTGTTATTTTCATGTCATCATAAGAGCCATTTTGTTACAGGATTAAAGAAAAAGGAAAAAATGGACCAGCATCCAAACTTCTTCAAATAAAACAGACTCATTATTTTGGAATATTCTAAAGGAAAATGACTGAAGCTGGGTTTCTAAGCACTGGTCAAGAAAAAGAAATGTTGGCAAATCTCTCAAGTGAAAAATAGCAATGGATTTAGCAAAGGCTGAAGCCACTAGTGTTCACTAAGCTTCACAACAGAGTTGTATAATTCAGTGTGCAAAGGTTCTAACTAATGTTTCAAACATACTAAACTTCATTTGGTTTGTATGGAATCTTCCCTAAGTAAGGCCATTTAGTTAACTGGAGCTATTCTTTGTGAATTGAGACCCTGAGCTCTCCCTATTAATGGCAGATCCTCAAATGGAGGCAGAAGTTGTTTTGTTAGTTGTAAAGGATCAGCACACTCAAGCCAGCAGCAGAATAGAATGTCAAAGAAAACAGATGTTTTGTTTACTCGAACAAATCCTTTACCAAACCAGTTAAGTTTCCTCTGGATGGTCATAATTCTAAGGGCAGAGATTAATTTGACATATAAGAAGGAAGAAATACTGCAGCTTGAAAAGGAGAAAATGGAACTCATTTTAGCCAAAGAAGAAAGAACAGGCTTAGGTGACTTCATGATTCACCCACTGTAAGCCAAGACTCTCTTCTCAAGTGCTTCCATATAAATCAGACAGGAATACAGTCTTTTACTGCATACACCAAGAAGAAAATTGCTTTAAGTCAGCACTAGAAGATGCTTGTGAAATAGGGGATAGAGTTCAGCAGCAAGAAAGAGAGTGATTAAAATGCTTTTAAATAATATAAATCTAAACTGGAGTAAAAGGATGTTGTCACTGACTCCTCTTTGGAGTCTTTGACAATCATTCAAGACTTTTCTGACACTTGCTTTGTTCATTTATTCAGTTAATTGAAAGAACTAGTGATTTTATTGGTAAAACAATTTGTCTGTGGCCACATGGCTGGGCTCCGGGAGACACTCACAGGTTATTACACATTTGCAGTATCTCTATATTTGCGTAGGTTTAATGGATTTGGGGACATTGACATTAGCTCAAAGCAGGAAGAGAATTAGACTCCTTTGAGGGACTTAGACATGCTATTATTAGCCAGTTCTCCAGAGGAAAAGAATCACAATAATGATTTTTTTGTTTGTTTGTTTTTGGTTTATTCAAGGCAAGATTTCTCTGTATAGCCCTGGCTGTCCTGGAACTTGCTCTGTAGATTAGGCTGGCCTCAAAATCACAGAGATCCTCCTGCCTCCTGAGTGCTGGGATTAGAGACATGCCCCACTACCACCCTACTATAATGAATGTTTTTAAATGGATATTTATTAGATTGGCCTGCATAGTATGATCTAGGAAGCCTAACAATGCCTTCTTCACACTGAAGGAATTGTGAATTCAGTAGCTGCTCTGGCCATAGGACTGGGTACCTCAGCAGTCTTAGTCTGCTGCTGGAGGCCTAGCAGCTTCCTGAAGCACCACACTCTGAAGAAGCCAGATGCTGAAGACAGAAAAGGAATGCAGTAACCTAAGCAGCAGGAACAAGAAGAGCAAGAGCAGCAGCAACACTTGCCAGAAAGGAGGCAAAGAGCAAAATCCCTTCTATCTGGGAAAGTCAGGCCACATTTAGGGTGGGCCTTTCCATTTCAAATAAACAACTTCAGAAATGTTTCTCATGGTTTGCCTAGCAGCTTTACTCATAGTTGATTTTAGATCCAGTCAAACTGTCAATCAATATTTCCCGTCACAATTTTCATCCACAAGCAAACCCTTATCGTTAGGCACTCTGTTATTCCTCAAATTGTGAAACAAAACGGTACAATAGCCTCTTGACTACAGAACGATGGTGCCTTTGTCCATCACTACGGAGCAGCTGTAGGAATTTCATCAGTTTGCTGGTTATGTTGCTCTGTCAGATGAGGACATACTTGCTAGTTTCTTTTCCCTCTACCCAGTACAATAAAGCACCAGGACAGAGGTACCTCATGTTCCATTTGCACAAGCACAAGCCCTGGGAAATCTGCCTGGTTCTGTTTGTGCAGAAGTGAAGATACACCGAGTTCATACAGCTTTGTGTTAGATAGTGTGGTAGTTTGAAAGAAAATGTTCCCCATAGGGAGTGGCACTACTAGAAGGTGTCGCCTTGTTGAAGGAGGTATACCCTTGTTGGAGGCAGTGTGTCACTATAGGAGTGGGCTTTGAGTCTCCTATGCTGAAGCTACACCCAGTGACAGAAACTTCCTGTTGCCTGTGGATCAAGATGTAGAGCTCTCGGCTCCTTTTCCAGCACTATGTCCCATATCTGCATGCTGTCATGTCCTGCCCTGATGATGCTAAAGGACTAAACCTCTGAAACTGTAAGCCACCCCAATGAAATGTTTTCCCTTGTAAGAGTCACGGTGTCTTCACAGCAATAGAAACCCTAACTAAGACAGGTAGATAGATACATGACAATTTCTTCCTTTATATTAGCCCTTCATCACATTATCCCAAAGTTCTTTTGAAAAGCAGACGTGAGAATTAAAGAGCAATAGGACATTATCTGGCTATAACATTTGTCTTCAGTTCTAGTGAGATAGCCCTACTTGATGATCACCAGAAGTCAAAAAGAATCTCAACAGATGTGGCTGATCCTGGTCCTTCATTTAAAGCATGCCAGAAAATGTCTGTCCAAATGAAAGGGAATCAATTGTCATGAATCTCTTACAATTACTCTATCATTTGTACAACATCGACAGTTTCCTCCTTCAGTCCCTGAATAGGATATGTGTGTTTGAGGGAGACTTGTGACTTAACCAGTGAAGTCAGAGGCTTATAGTAAAGATCATTAATTTTTAATCTCATACCCATCTGGTACAATGCTGTTTGCTAGATTCTTATTAAAATTATATGTCCAAGTATAGACATGTACAAATTTATATTTATATAATTTATTTTTTATATAAAAATATAAAGGATTAAGGAACACTTCTACCAGACAACAGTGGGAAACACCTGACCATTGTTCTCTCTTAAAAGCTTCCTTTGTCTCTGGGCCATCTTTTCACCATGAAATTTTTGTTGCCTCCTGTGGGAGAAAAGCCACAGCAACATCATGATCAGTTAATAATTTTAACAACTGTTTACAATCATATGCCAATCAGGATAGTTAATTATTACTTAAGTGCAATTATCTTAGACAATTACTTAGCTCAACTATGATGTTATTGTTTGGATGCCTAGAGGTAAAGCAAATAACTTGAGGGTGAAGGAATAAACAAAAAGCATTGATGTCAAGTAAGAGTTCATAATATTAGAAAATACAAAGTATTTTCCTTTTTATTCCTTCTGTATAAGACGTGATAGTTAAAAGATGAGTGGGCTGGGGTTAAGAATGTGCTTGTACTGTCCTTGTGTTAGTGAGAGTCCTCATTGTTGTGATCAAAATGCCTGACAGGCACAACTTAAGGGAGAGAGGCTCCTAAATGCAGAGATTTCAACCCACAGTCCTTGGCTCCATTGATTGTGGGACTGTGGGAAGACACAGAGCATAATGATGGAACCATATCAAGAAGGCTGTTCCTCTCAGGACAAACTGAAAGTGGAGAGAAAACAGGAAGACGTCACAGCAGTCTGTAGCCACCCACGACACACACTGTGAGGTCCCATAATGAGATCATATTATGACTCCATCATAGGAGTAACCCACTTATTATTGCAGAGTCCTATGACATTACTATTGTGAGGTAATCTTTTTGCATACTGTGAAAATGTATCTCTGCCAAGGCATCTTCTGACTGGTTTAATAAAGAGCTAAATGGCCAAAACCTAGGCAGGAAGGGGTCAGTGGGGCTTCTGAGAAGAGATAGGAACTCCATAAAGGAGAGAAGCAGGATTTGCCAGTGAGACATGGCAAGTTGGACTTACAGTACGGAAGAGAGGTAACTAACCACATGGCAGAATGTTAAACAGGTTAAGTTAAGTTATAAGAGCTAGATGGGAGCAAGCCTAAACTAAGGCCAAGCTTTCATACTTAATAAAAAGTCTCCATGTCATTATTTGGGAGCTGTCAGTCCAGAGAAAGTCCAATGACACCTTATTGACATTACAGTAATGTAAAACCCAAGACAGAGGGATAGAAGTATTTACTAGACCAGAATCAAGATGAAAGTTTTAATGAAGAATATCTATGTTTCAATAAAGACAGGGTAAATTCTCAGAGAGAGAATCACACCTCTGAAAAGAAGTGGGGTCATTTTGTAACAGTTGAAGTCATTTAGTCTTTTCATGTGTGACATTTGTATGGGGTCATATTTGAATATATAAGAATTGGGTATCTCATTATCTTGTTAAGTAGTAAGCTTTATAGTTTATCTTTTTATTCTTGTTAAAACTGTCAGTTTGGGCTGAGGCACCATGGGTTGATAGGAGGAGATATCACAGGTCACTGGGTATGCTGGTTCCAAGCACTTAGGGTCTGATTGTAAAGGGCAGGAGATGTCCAATCTTGCATTTGATCTTTTTGTCTGTACATTTATCCTCTGATGGATCAGTAACATCAAATCAATGACAAGGAATTAAAATGGTTTTTCTTCTGCAACTGCTTTAAAATGGAATGGGAATGTGTCGGGAGAGTAAGGAGCTGTTTGGCATTCCTGATCTGTCATGTGGTTGTAGAACCATGGGCATAAAAGGCAAAAGGCATATTGCATTTTGGAGAGGAGAGCGAATACTTACTGTAGGTGGCAGTAGAAGACGGTGACTCTACTTGGAGGTCAAGAGGTCATTGGTGGTGGGAAATAGGTGTTGGTGCTGATTTTAAAAGCTGATAGGAAAAAAGGCTCTTATGTATTGACATGGGCCTTTGTCCTGTAATAATCTAAGAAGTTCTAAAGGCTACACAGAAGTTTTGGTAGAGAGGCTTCAGGGTTAGGATCTCACAGTAAGGTAATGGAATTTAAGTTTGACAAGCTTTTATAGCAAGTTTTACAGTTTATAAGAGACAAGTCTGATACTCAGTCATTTTTTTATCATGAGTGCCAGGGCTTCATGTTGAACATTTTGAAGACTTGGGAAGAAACTTAATGTCAAACATGTTTATTAATTTATATCCTTGACTATAAAGCAAAGAATGATTTCAAGAAGTATTTGGCATTGCAGAGACTGACTGTAGACCATTGGATGCAAAAAAAAAAATGTGAGAAAATGCTGGAGGTAGACACAGTAGTGTAGAACATCAGAGAACAAATGAAACAGAACACCCTGAGATGGAGGGAATGAGAAGAGTGGAGAGGAGCATAAGGTAGAGTCACTTTGAAACATTCAGCACCAAATTCTCTTTCACTCAGTCCTACTGAGCCTTCTTCCTTCTGTCCAGGGACCGAGAGGCTTCCTTCCTCTGCGTTGTTGTCTCCCCTACTCTTTCTCTTCCACTGCACTCAGATGTTGAGAGGCACAATACAGCGCAGAACGCAGGGGAAACAGAAGCTCAGGACTGATGCTCAGGCCTCCTCCTTGCAGGGTCTTAGTGAAATTCCAGCACTAAACTCCAAAGCTTCAGTCAACCGGTTTCCTTACAGTTATGTTCTTGATCAGTTCCATTAACTACCCTTCCCATCAGGCTGAGGGTGACTAGAAATTCCTGCCCTTAATAGCTAGGGTGGGGATTTCCCATTCTTTGAAGGCCTGGCCACATGTTTCAATGAATTCTTTGCAAGCATTTAACCTCTCATTCTATGTATGCTGACTTTTCATTGATGATTTATATGAACCAAAATGTAGATGTTGGGGGAACAAGAAACAGCTAGCTGAGTAGGCAGAATGGATACCAGTAGAATGTTACAGCCCACAAATCAGGTTGATGATGTCAAACAAAGGGAGTATTGTAATCTGAAATGATGTTGCGAAATCAAAGATAAGAATCAAGAGTCATCATCAGATCTAGCAACAAGTAGGAAACTTTTCAAAGCATTTTCAGTGGAGTGAGGGCCAATGACAGTGGACAACTCAAGGTCAGATGAATCATCTACTTGAATCTGCCTTTACACCAGGAGCTCACTGGGACTCTGCCCTGAAATTCTCTATTTCCACCATTTGCTCAGTTGTCAGTTTCGTGTCCCCACTCTATTTTTTCACACACTTATCAGATGCAAACAGGAAAGCTAGAGATGTGACAACATGCCTGTAAACTGATGTAAAATTGCCTGAAGAATGAGCGGCATGGATGTAATTCAATGGTTAAACTACTTGCCTACAGCACCTCATGACCCTAGGTTACATGCTTAGTACTAGAAACAAAGTTCGGGTAACACAACACTGATTTTGGAAAATAAATAAATATATTAAGCTGTATTTGTATAAACTGACAACATGACTGCTCTGTGGTATGTTTAAAGGGAAGATTTTTATTGAAGATATGAGACAGAGAATAACAAGAGGCATCCGGAAGAGTTCAGAGCAGAGAGAGAAATAAGCAGACTGAACATGGTCAGCAGACTGAACCTGGACAGGGCTATCTGTGAGAGAGGGGAGAACAGTAAAAGATAGAGAATAAACGGTGAGAGAAGCACAAGCAGAGAGACAGAGAGACAGGCAGAGAACATATTGAGCATAACTGGGTTGTAAAGAGAATGAATGAGTGGCTAGGGTGAAGGAAGCCCTTAATCTGAAGGGAGTTTAGGGGAGGGGAGGGGGAGGGCTTGGGTGGATTTTGAAATGTGTAACAAAGTACTTGTCCTGCTGACAAAGGCTGGAGGCCAGGATATGCTTTGATATGCTGCTAATAGGCACCACAGGTAGCTGTGGTGTGCTCTCTGTCAGAGGTAAGGGCAATGCCTCCTTTTGGTAGAAGGAAACCAGTTTCACAAGTTCTGGAGGAATGCTGGCTTTTATCTAACCACCAGAAATCCTTCAATAGTCCAGGTCAAGCCCATTTTTAAAAAATTTGGACTGCCTTTTGGAGTTTGGGGAATTGGGGTTTCCTTTGGACCCCACAATATTAACTCTTAAGTTGTTGCTAAAACATTGGTAATATTAATTATAGATCTTATCAAGAATAATTAGAACATATCTTTACTGGTAGGGATGGATGATGTATGTGCTTGAGTCTGTCTTTATGTAAGGAAAAGCAGATATTTTCTTTTATTTGCCCTTGGTCTTAAAGTCTTGCCACATGCCTATTTGGCAGATTGGTAAGAAATGATCTTTCTGTGAGTTTGTTCCTCATAAGTAATTGTAGTTGGCCACATTTGACATTCCAGGTTAAATACTATTGGTATTGAACTAAAATATTATGGAGGCCCTCTTCTCTAATACTCATAGGAAAATTAAAATAGATTTCCATTTTCCAATCCCTTTGAGGATATCCTTCAAAATAATGTGTAATGTATTGTAGAGGGATATTAACAATGTCAGTGAAACTTCAGTGAAAAAAGTGACTGCACATCAATATGTCAGTCTGGAAGAACTGAACAACTGACAATGTGTTATTGGCATAGAGGAAAAAGAATTTCACAGAAAATGAATAAAACATTTTTTTTTTTTTGGTTTTTTCGAGACAAGGTTTCTCTGTGTAGCTTTGCGCCTTTCCTGGAACTCACTTGGTAGCCCAGGCTGGCCTCGAACTCACAGAGATCCGCCTGCCTCTGCCTCCCAAGTGCTGGGATTAAAGGCGTGCGCCACCACCGCCCGGCGGATAAAATATTTTTAATAAAATCATAGAAAATTCCACTAATCTAGGGAAGGAGAATCCGGCACTCAGAACACCAAACTGATAGGATCAGAAAAGAAATTTTCCATTACATAGTAATCGAAACAAAAATTTACAAAACAAAGACAATATATTGAAAGTTGCAAAATAGAAGGACCTACTCATATCCAAAGGCAGTTTCATCAGAATAACTGCTAACTGTTGTGGAATATTATTTTAAGATTTGTTTATGCTGTGGAACATTTGTTAATAATGTAAAGATATAGGCCGGGCGTTGGTGGCGCACGCCTTTAATCCCAGCACTCGGGAGGCAGAGCCAGGCGGATCTCTGTGAGTTCGAGGCCAGCCTGGGCTACCAAGTGAGTTCCAGGAAAAGGCGCAAAGCTACACAGAGAAACCCTGTCTCGAAAAAACCAAAAAAAAAAA